>JADDOH010015102.1:0-18072 GCA_016648135.1 Agrypnia vestita
TTGTGTGTGTGTGTGTGTGTGTATTTTACAAAGTTAAAATAAAATCATTATCAAACTGTAGTTCTGTATAATTTGTATGTAAAATTTATAAAACATTATTAATATCAAAATAATTATCCATAAACAAAAGATGATTCACAAATTCGGAATAATTATTGCTACTTAAACACCTTGAATTACTGCAAAGAAACTATTGGTCCTGAAACATGTTGATATTTTCAATATATAAGTTGTGAAAACAAAGGACATTTCTATTAATTTTATTAATAATGTCACAAAAAAGGTTTTTTTATATTTACAATGTTTTTTAAGTAAACGAACTCCATCTATATACCAGTGGCGTACAACGTTAACAAGAAGCATGACTTTTATTTAAACTTTGTTTAGAAGAAAAAAATCGAAATGAAATATTTATCGGCAGAATATTATGAAATATTAAAATCTGAATAATTGGTTAATTATTGTGATTGGAATATTACGATATATATCTCTTATGTCGGTTTCTTTCATAATAAATGCTTAGGAAATAGTCATGCTTCTTGTTCCCACTGCACGCCCCTGCTTTACACACGAGCAGTTTTTTCTTTTACATAGAGAGATAGCATACTTTTATCATATTTTTTTTTTCAATTTATTGAAATGTTTATCTTATTCACCTCATCCCATTGTACTTAAATAAATAAATTTAAAAAAAATTAAAAAGTCTTATCATGTTGAAATGTACGGCGAAAATTTTCAAGAAAATTGGCCTTACAAATTAAAATGGTCGGTAAAAGGAGGTGTGCATAACAATAAATTGAATATATCACATATAAATATAATATTGTCTCGAGATTATAAAATCAAAAATAACTGCACATAATTGAAGGTTTCCGAATCGTCGGCACGTTTCGTAGTAGTTTGGAAGCAGGCAAGAAAGAAGGGAATGTTGGATAAACAAACGATACCTATATTTACACGATAAAACTCGAAACTATTACAGCGACAAAATAATCAATTAAAATTGGAAAATTTAATTTATCTTTTAAACGTTAATTATGCAAAGTTTTTTTTTGTTCTTCTTCATTTAAAGTGCATTTGTAACATATTTCAATACAAATTCCCTACTGTTTTCGACACGTCTGTGTCATACTTACGCTAACTTTTTTATATTGTTGTCGCTTTATATTGTTATCCTTTATACAGGGTGTCTCGACGTCAATCCGAAATTGGGTGAATATTTAAAAAAATATAAGTTATGTGTTTTAAAAATTATAAGCATTTAAAAAAAATTAAAAACATCTACTCCCTGTGACAGTCTTTTTACTCCTGTTCCTACAAATCTTTATTTTTCTTAATTTTTTTTATTATTATATTATTCTGAATAATGCTTCTGTAAACTTTTGCCAAAAATTTAAAGCCAACTGCTCCAGCTTGGAAGAAAATGTCACTTTTTGACCAAACCAATCAATACTTTGCCCATTTTTTATTTTTATTTTTTATTTTTTAATGTATTTTTTTGATAACTATTATGACTTGGCCTATCACCCGATTTCGACTTGACGTCGAGATACGGGATACCCTGTATACTTGTCCTATTTTCTTCCTAGGAACTATATTTTGTCCTTGATATGTATAACTTTACTTTATTGTGTATCTTATATAATAGCTCTCTCTCGCGATTTATAATTTTACATATTTTTTTATACTAATAATTGTACAATTGTACTGTATGAACAACTCAAATGTAAAATGAAAATATATTAAATAAATAAAAATAACTTAGTTAAACACCATTTATATTTATTGTCAAATCCGACTAGGTTTGAAAATATGTTATAATTTATAGAATTAAACTTTGTTTACACCACTTTTCTTATTATTGAAAAAATTCAACATGTTTCGAAGCCAATGACTTCTTCGTCAGGATAACAAAAATAAAATTGAAAAATCGAAGTATAGATCAAAATATTAAAAATTGATCTATGGAAAATGATAATATAAAGTACCTACTTAACAAAGTTTAATTCTATAAATTATAATTATAATGTCACCACAAAATAATTTTGCTGTGCTTAAAGAAGAAGTGAAAATATATTCTTTGGGATCATGCCATTCTTGTATAAAAATATTAATATGTGATAAAAGCAACTCTACCATTCCATCCTTCATTACATCCCCATTGACTAAATAGAATAAAGGATATCTCGTATAAAGACCACCCCAAATAAGAAACCTTTTTTATATATATAAGGCTCTGAATGAATCCACGAGCAGGTGGTTATGTCCCAAGATTGAAATGATCGTAGACAATAAAAATAATTATATTTAGCGTCCTTACTTGGCCGATTTTTCCAAAAATCACCTTGGCGGCGCCATATTTATTATATTATATCTTATTTTATAAATGAAAACCGGATTTCATCGAGGAAATGCGATGGCTTTTTTTCGCCAGAAAATTTACCGACGGAACTGTGTGAAGTGGAAAGAAAAGCGGAATCGCCTTAATATTAACGTGATGCTGGAAATTTAAGCAAATGGTGTAAATTATTTCTGTATAACCTGTTTGGCCGACGTTTCGGATCTCATTGCAGGGTCCATCATCAGGGCTGATGTGATGAGTGTGTGTTGATGTGTAGGTTGGTATTGCCTTAGAATATCGTACCGAAGTTAGGGTGTATCCAAGTTTGTGTTAGTTTAAGTAATGGATTGCGGTACCGTTAATAAATAAATTATTATTGTTTAATGAGAGATGAATAAAGAATGGACGTAGTTGTCAGAAAGCATCCAACCCACAAATGATTAAAATGAGTTATTTTCGGGTTCGGACGGTTCAATACGACATCTTTATGTACTGAAGACGTCCAAGCTCTAAGTGATAGTATTTTTCAATCAATGTATATTATAGATGTTTCACAGAGACGAAACTGCATTTTATGGGAAAGTGGGTATAGAAGTCTTTGGGTGTGCGTAGGGCTTACGACCTGTCGTACGGCTAGCTTAAGTGATCACTTTACACAATGTAACGTTCGCCATTTCCACTCATGATAGAATATACCATGTCTACTAATTTTTGGAAGTTGTATATATATTTAAATATGCGCCACGTTTCACATACGAGTTGCAATCATCCTCCACGCGGCCGGCACCAAAGCTTTTTCATTCCCCTTAAATGACTACAGATGTAGCTAATGAGACATCTACATTTTGGAATTTATTATATCATCTATATCATCTACATTGATTGATTAATGATGTCCCTGTGACAAAAATTCAGATCGGGATGAAACAAGTATCAAACGATAGCATAATAGCCACTCTATACGAACAAAATGATTAATAAAGAGCAAAGACAAGATCATAGACAAAATTTTCGGTTTTAATTGAAAAGTCGCAGCTAAGAATTCAGAGCGCGGAAGTATTTTTTCATGGTCATTCGATTAGTATTTACCACTTTAATAATGTTTTTATTTCGTTTCCTTTCATTCCGGCTAATCTTCATCAGCCTAACATTTCAAAAGCTTTCAATCTTTCCTTTCCTTCCATTTCCCTTCTTTTGTCAAATTCTATCTCTCATAGTAATTTAATTAAAAAAGAATCTATTAAAATATTCCGTTTGGACGGTCGCCTCCTCGCGGAGCGCCGTAACGGCCGTTAGCAGTGCGGCCGTTGCTTCGGCTCCCGTTCGTTTAACGACTGTCATTCAAAAAGCGGCGTGTTCGTGTAATTGAAAACGAATCCGTTACGGGCCTGTAACGGATAGCGGAATTTCAATTTAACAAGAGTCTGGAATAAATTCATCCCGGCGAGTCCTGGAGAGATTTTTCTGGATGGTGGAACTTAAATATGAGCGTTTTTTTAATTAGTTTAAATTACTCCATCTTCAAACACAGCAAAATAATTTTGTGGTGACATTATTAATATAATTAATAGAAATAAACTTTGTTTTCACCACTTTTGTATTGAAAATATCAACAGGTTTCAGAACCAATGGTCCCTTCGTCAGGATACAATTATATAGTATACCATGGGCTCTAAAACATGTTGATATTTTCAATACAAAAGTGATGAAAACAAAGTTTATTTCTATTAATTATAGTTTAAATATTTTCTTATATGTTATGTCCTAATGTCTTTATAAGTTTTATTAATCATATGCATATAATATTTATTAATCAACGCCCTAATGGGCTTTCACAGTACAATAAAGTTACAAGGATTTTAAATACCTAACATAAAATTTTTTTAAGAGAAATTAATAATGACGAGTTCAAAAGCAAACAGCAATAATTAGAAATCTTTAACAATTTAATAATAAAATAAAATAGAGAAAATTAAACCAATATACCAGATAAATAAGATAAGATAAAACCAACCAAAAAATAATACAAATATAGAATTAAAACATATTTAAATAATAATAATAATAATAATAATTGGATAATTTGTATAGCGCCGTTTTCGCGAAATACTCACCTCAAGGGCGCTTTACACAGAGAAATTATTATCTTACAAGACAACTTACTGCTAGAAAAGAAAAAACTTATTTACTATTACTTATTCACTAGGTGGCATACAAGAAGTGGAATTAAAATTGAGTACTATAATAGTTTGTGAGTCCCTGAAAGAATTATGTGTTTTCGCGGAGTGCACAATATGAGTGGAAAACATTAGCTAGCGTTGTTGTGGTTAGATTTTATAGGTTTTTATAGGATTGTCTAAATAAATGCGTCTTAAGTTGTTTTTTGAACAGTGGTAAGCTGTCAGTTTGTCTCAGTTTGTTAGGTAGTTTGTTCCATAACTTTGGTCCAGCCACCGCGAAAGCACGATCACCGAAATTAGTTTTGTGGACGCGATTTACTTCAGCTAACCTATTTGTATTAGATGTTGATGCTGAGCGAAGTGTTAGTTGTCTATTATTTGCGGAGAATGGAATGCAGAAGTCGGTTATGTATTGAGGGGCCATGTTGTGAATAGCCTTAAATATTGTAAGGCAAAGCTTATATTCAATCCTCTCTGGACATCTAAGCCAGTGAAGGTTTTGAAGATGGTTTGAGATGTGCGCAAACTTTGAAACGCCGGTAATAAGTCTTGCGGCGGCATTAAATACAGATTGTAATTTGTTTATTTCCTGTTTCGGGAGATGAAAAGGGAAATGAGCAATAATTAGGACCCTTTAAAATAAATATATGTGGTGTAAAAGTATAAAAAGTTTTGAATGCAGTCACCGAGGATTATTCTTGATTTTATTAGAAATATACCGTTAAATTAACACTTAAATTTAAAATAGTGACTTGATTGTTTTCTGCGGCTAAGAATTTATAAATCTTTGACAAAAATCGCAACCATGTGGTACGGACGCATTATGCAAGATTTTAATTCTACTGTTGCTACACGATAATAATTTTATGGAAAACTAGCTGCTTCCGCGGCTTCGCACACGTAGATTTTTAGCAACCTTTAGTCATATTTTATCAATTTGTGTATTTATCTTAAAATATAGATACATATGTTTGCAGACTTTTTATACAACTATTTGAGTTCTATAACTTCTCAATAGAAAGTATTTAAATGTCTCTTACCGTCAAGGCAGCGTTTGTAAAAAATGCATCGCTCGACCATTTTTTCGCCGACTTTAGTTGTAAAATTGGTCACCAAAAAAATTATTTTTATTTTAACGGAGTAATATAAGATCTATATCTACCCTGAAAGTCCATTCTAAATATTGGTGAAGGAATTTTTGAAATCCGATGAGCAGTTTCGGAGATTCTTACATCTAAACTTACACACTTTACCTCTTTATATAATAGTATGTCTTAGGGGGTTGAACATTTCCTACGCCTCAGATAATACTTTTTACTTCGTGCTTTCATTTAATATTATTCGAATTCATAGAAAATAGAACCCACATAGAAAAATAACTCTGTTTCTTGCGCATTTAGACATTTTGTAGAAAGAATCCAACCTGTAAAATGTCTTCGCAAATTTAAGTTTTTTTCTTATAATTACATTAAAAAGAATTAAAATATCTCAAAAATGATCACAATGCAAAAAATATGCAATAATAAATGAAATGTCGATATATTAATTTTTTTTAGTTAAAATTTTTAGAAGCCATTTTCTCAAATCCATGTTTTTTGGGTTGGATGCTTATAAGACTACGTCCATTTATTATTAATCCCAATTATAATAATTTCGTTGTATGTCTATAGTGTAAAATCTTTTTTCCTTTTTTTTCATAAATAAATAAATACATACTATTATTATACTACCCGACATGTAAAAGCACCGCCATTTTTGACGGGTTACATCTATTTAATAATAATTTCGTTGTCTGTCTGTCCGCAACTTCCTGCAACGTCCGTAACTTATTTTATAAAAACTTTATTTTTTCCACTTTCCTTGCCTTTTCCTTCTTTTCTTTTTTTTTACAGTTTTAAGTGCCGTCATTTTTGACGGGTTAAATCTAGTATTTTATTAAAAGTAAACATATCCTTTTGAGTGAAATGAAATATAATGTTCGTATGGCAATAACCCAAGTAAACATTTCATATAAATTCAGTTTCCCTATTTAAATTCAATTTAAACTTGCGGTTAACAGAATGTTTCAGTTCCCGTTCCCTCCATACAGTGTCCGAGGCTTCGAGCAAAAACATTATCGCAGCTGCTGCGCGCCGCGGCGAGACGTCGTCTTGTAATTCTGTCCGACAGGGTTTATTGTGTTAAATATTACTTGGGATAACTAACCATACTAAATATAAACGGAACAATTCTCTAGGGGATGTACAACACGACAAAACAAATCGGTATCGTGGCGAACAGTAGGAAAAATGAGTATTTTTGAAATTGAAAGAATTTTATCTAATCGATGGTTTTACAGCACATTATATGGTAATTTTAAATTGATCGTGGTATCTGGAATACACGGAAATAAATCGGAAACTTCTCGATCATACTCAAAGCATCGCGAAACGACATTCTCTATACAAAGGGAGGCAAAACAGTCAAATTTTGACATTTAGTGAAGTCATAGATAAAACGAAACAAATTCAGTGCGACCAGTGACAATTAATTAAGAAAGTACTTCAAAAAAGGAAAAACAAAAATAAAATCTAGGATTACTAATTTATAATGTACTGAATTCGAAATTTTATATGAAACATGATTTTGGAAAGGATAGATATAGAAAATCTAGAATTCATTACATATTAAATTAGTGATCCTCGGTGACTGCATTCAAAACATTTTTTAAATTTTTTTGATGTTGCTGCCTTTGCTTTTATACCCCTCATATATTTAATAAAAAAATATTTTGTTTTTACCACTTGTATATTAAAATTATCGACATATTTCAGGGCCAATAGTCCCCTCATTAGGATGCAATATATACTAACAAATAAAAAATCTATAAATATATAAAAAAATAATATACGGTAAATTAATAAATTGTATCATGAAAACAAATTTAAATTAGAGTAAAGAGTAAAACGTGTAGGGTATTTTGTGAAGTTGTTGGTGTGTAAATATTTCTATGGTTGTGGTGTGTAGTGATATTTAAATGCTTGTGTAGTGCTTGTCCTGACGAAGAGATGAGTTACGTCTCAAAACCGGTAGACAAAAAATGAATTTTTAGTGATTATGTACTAACATAAATAACATAATAATTTTTTTTTATGGTTTAATTTTTAATATTTTAAATGTTATTTTGTGATTATTTATTTATTTATTTCAATATACGGCACAGAAGTACCTTTTACATAATAATACATACGGGTATATACAAGAAATTCAAAGAGTACAACAGAAAAAAATACAGAATCGACATAGTATAGATAGTTGTTTTAAATTATAACAGTAATTTAGAAAAAGGAGATGTGAAGTATATAAGATACAACATAATTTAGTAAGAGGGGATGTGAAATATATACAAGGTTAAACAAATAGGTATAATAATTTGTTTGTGATTGCATTATGAATTCAGGACGGCAGGGTGTAGAGCTTTTAGTGGCGAATCTTTATATTATGCTTAACTGGAATTAAAAATATCAGAGATAGGTGTTACCTAGCCTATGCAGTCTGGGTACAAGAGAGTTAAGCCATGTGTTCACTAGGAGACAAAATTCGAAACATTCCGCGCGATATGTCGCATCGACATCTACGCTCATGATTCGGGGACAATGACGCGGTCATTTGACATGTACACACCGGGACTCACATATCACTTGTCGCGGAAATGTCGCCCGATGAGGTTATGATGACAGCTGCGTATTTATTTATTTTAACGAGTTTATCGAAACGTAAGAGGAGAAAAAGGTGGTGAAAGAGAAAGAAGGATTTTCTATACGATTTTCGAATGTCTGACGGATCATTTGCTATGCTCTCCCACGCGTCGTTTTTATTTTCATTTTTATTTTATTTTTATATTCACAGTTTGAAGTGTCCCACAACATTGTATAGCTTTGGTAGAGCTCGATGAGTTGGAGAACAATTTCGTTTTCCCACACTAATGTCATGTTGATGGATACAGCGCATGCGCATTCAATTGTAAAAAATGGTACTGACGCGCGGCGCAATGTCACGGTGAGCTTGCTCAGGTACCATGCGCATGGCAACGTTGCCACGGCACGTAGAAATGCCGCGCTATGTTGTGCGCGACGTCGCGGAACAGTGCGCGACGTTGCAACGTCACGTAGACTCTGTGTCGCGCGTGATGTTGAGGGGCAATTTGTCCCCTAGTGAATACATGGCTTTAGAATGTGAGTTGGTTCTAGTAATGATGTAATACAGTAATGTTTTTTAATCAAAGCTTGTTCGTTTGTCTCTCGTCATGTTGCAAATTGCTCGGGTCGTAGCGTTAGGCAGCGGTTACCATATTTCCTGGACAGCTTCACTTCCGCGGTTAGTTAGCGCCCGACCCGCACGACGTCACGTGACGTCACCCGACGCCACGCTGCCGGCGCCGCGGCGGCCTGCGGTCGTTTGGTTTCTCTTTGACACAAGGCGGCGGCAAATCTGCAACTGAAGCTCGCAAACATTTGCATTTACGCTTCAACATTTCGCTTGTTAACCAATTTTATTTGTCAACATCGTACTGCAAATTAGTCCATATTAAATGACAGACGGCTTTGGGCTAATCCTACACAAACGAAATACCTAATTAGAAAATTGTAGCACCTCATTTACGCAAAATCCTTTACACGTTTATTTACCTGGCGGTGAGCACATTGAAGCGCGACTTTTACATAGATAAGAGAGGACTCATCATACACCCAGGGTCGTTCTATGAGCAATAGCTGACATTTTTGGCATTTTTTCAATGCTAATGTGGCCGTACTCGCCGCCTCGCCACCTCCGCACAAAACCTCTTGACACAACCAAAGCACAGGGACAAATGACAATTGGAATATACTTATTATTATTATCTTCTTATATACATCTTATCATACTTATTATATATTAAGTGGAAAGTGCAAATTACATGTGTACAGGAAATGCTACAGCACAAAATATAAATGCAAAGTCCATAGTGTCCATAGTTATTAGCATAAGAACAGAAACAACAGAATTGCACCTTAGAGGCTCTTATTAGTGTTATTCACTCCCCTCAGGGAAAAATTAAAATAAAATAACAAGCACAAACATTAAGCGACTCGCCAGTCCGGAGATCCACTGCCGGCAGATACAACCACGTTGATGATCCTAATTAAGTCACGTCTTTAGAAAGTATCGCTAGTGGAACAAAAGAACTAACAGCAGTTACACTCTAGCAGGAGATTCCCTAAAAATTTCCCAGCGACTTTTACACAGACATATCAGACGGTCCTTATGTGTGTGTCCAATAATTAATCATGTCATTTAACCTTTTTCCAAAAATTTTAATATCCTTCTTCTTCTTCTTCTGCTTCATCTAGGACTGCGTTCTGTCATTGCTCGGAGCCTTTTCCTGGGATACAGATATCCAGCTATCTCGCCATCTTTTATGCGGTCTTCCTGGGAGTCTGGTACCAGACGGCAGCTTGTTCGCTGCTATGCTCACTACTCTCTCGGAACAAGCTTTCTCCACATGATCTCTCCAGTAACGTCTTCTAGATCTTCCCCATCGGACAACATCCTTGAAGTCACAAGTCCTTCGTATTTCGGAATTCCTCACTCGGTTTCGGATTGTCAGTCCCGCAATGGGTCGGATAGTCTTCATCTCAGTTGTTCTTAGGAGATTTTTAGTTCTGGTAGTGTCAGCCCTTGTCTCGATACCGTACGTCATGATTGGGCGGACACAGGTCTTATATATCTTCACTTTGCTCTCCTTGAGCATATGTTCGTTTCTCCAGACAGCATTTCTCAAGCATCTAGCAATAGTTGCGGCTTTGTTTACTTGTTCTCTTACTTCTTCGTAGAGGTCGTTACTGCTGGATATCTCGTCACCCAAGTACTTGAAGCTCGTTACTTGCTCTATTATTTTATCGTCAATCGCAAGCTCGCATCGTACTGGCTGTTTCGATGTCACCAAGCTCTTAGTCTTATCTACGGAGATTTTCATGTTGAATCTTTGTGAGGATATATGGAATTTGTGCAGAAGTTTTTGAAGATCGTCTTCGGGGTTGGCTATTAATACCGCATCATCAGCATAACATATTATATATATATATCTTTTTGTCTCCCATGTTGTAGCCTAGATTCATTGTTTTGAATCTTCTATTAGCTTATCCATGATGATGTTGAATAAGAAGGGGCTCAAGCTATCTCCCTGTCTGATGCCTACTGCGGCTGGGATTTCTTTCGATAGATCATTGTTTACTTTTATGCGCATTTTGTTGTTAGTATTCAAGTAATGAATAGCTTTGATGATGGGTAGTGGTACATCTTTTTCCGTTAGGATATCTATAACATCTTCTAGAAGCACTCTGTCAAAGGCTTTAGTGAGGTCAACAAAACGCATATACGCCGGTATATTATATTCAATAGATTTTTCCCTTATTTGTCTTACCACGAATATTGCGTCAGTGGTGGACCGGTTTTTTCTGTTTCTATTTAAATATTACAGCTAATAATTAATACATATAAAATATATCGTGTTGTGACAGGGCTCCATCTGTTGAGCGCTCAGCGAACATTGCGGTGGATTATATGAAATTCGATGGGTCATGCCACAAAAATCAATAATGTCATTTAATACTAAACTATCAAATCTGTAGGCGAAAAAAGCAACCGAATAAGTCAAAAATGCCGGTTTTCAGGAGAGACATTTTTTTTGAAATTTCGTTTGTTTATCAAATGTCTTTTAAAGCCTTTATCCAATAAATAATTAATCATGTCATTTGACCTTTTTTCAAAAATTTAAATATTTCAGCTAATAATTAACCTACATATAAAATATATCGTGTTGTGACAGGGCTCCATCTGTTGAGCGCTTAGCGAACATTGCGGTGGATGATATTAAATTCCATGGGTCGTGCCACAAAAATCAATAATGACATTCAATACTCGATATTGCCGTGAGGGATGAAAAACAGCTCACAAATTGATATATTGCTTAAACCGCAATATTTGGATAAAATATAAATTAAAATTAATAATTGCTCGCAATGCATCAATCAAAAAGCTCGATTGTAAACGCAGTTATCGGTTTTGTTAACAACAAAATCTGGTCACAAATAACTGCATCTTGGGATAGTACGTTTATCTATTCGTGTACGATTTTAATTTTTCTAAACTACGATTATTGAATAAATATACTAAAGAGTTGATAATTTATAATTTATTTCGTAAAAATTTCACCTCAAGGGAGCTTTAGACAAACATTGTATAGTCCTACACCAGTATCAAAAAATTAACATTGCGAATTTATTTATATGATTTTCCAAAAAAATGCGTTTTAACTTCAACAAGGGTGCTTATTATTTTTTTAAACTGATAACTAAAAAGTAGATTTTATTGATTTAATCAAGACACAGCATATTGTGTTTTAAAAAGTTGAGTCTTTTTATATTATTTGTCCATACGACCCAATGTCTCTTAAAGGATACTTGAAAACTTATTTCCCATTTAAAATTTTGAAAATCTCAAATGTTATCATTTTTCTGTGTCTAATATTTTAACAAAAAATTCATATAAATGCTGCGAAAAAATCTCAGATCTGAGAAGGTTACGTGATCATCACTCACTTTTAAGTGAGCATGAGGCGAGCTGTTATTCGTTGTCTATTGTTGTTTTGTCGTCAAAACTCCAAGACGCGAGAGGACAGACAGCTCTGCCTGTTTAAACGCGCTATAAGGATCGATTTTGAGCTGTGACTTGTCATTCTAGATGTGACTTTACGAGTAGATTCGGTTCTTGACGCGTATTTGCCAACAACTTCGAGGCTGACAGACAGGACTCGGTAAAAGAAATCAAGGAAATTGTTTAACTCTTAAAAGACAGTGCTAAAAAAAAACTTTGGGGACGGTGGAGTAACACAGCGTTACCTGATTAAAAATCGGCATAGTTTTTAATATGTGATAAAATATACATAAATACGATACAGATAAGACTTTTAAAAGGTCCCTTTATATAATTATGTAAGGTAAACATACATATTTGCATTATTTTAGTAAATTATTATAAAATTATGGCAAATCGAATTTGCGTGCGCTTTCGCCGATGTTTCATTGGCAACTGAATACAACGAAGCCGTCGCCAGCTCGCTTCAGTCGCCTACACTCCGTCTATGTCTAACACAGGTTACCCGACTCTACCGTACTCTTTCTATATTCTTTTGCTTTCGCCGAAACCCAATCAACCGCTATCTCTGTCCTACTTGAAATGTATGGTATTGTCGTGCTCTTTCTTGCCCGATTTAACTGCGATGTACAATATTCTGCTCTCTCTTGCACACTGGCCGAAAATACGAGAGTAATGAATAAATATTTTTTAATTAAAAAATCCGTACATTCCTAACAGTTTAATTTAGTAATTTTGGTGTGAAAATGTCTATTAGATGATTACAAAAAATGTGACGTTTTAGTTTTCGTAAATAAGGTAGATATTTCATATTTTGTATGACAGGTAGACCTACGTTACATCACCGACACACAGGAGTTAAAAACTTGGTGCCGGAGTGTTAGCGTGTGGAGCCTGCGAGTACCGTGTGGAAATTGATCTGTCAATCGGGAAAAGGATTCAAATACTTTCAAGGATCTCCTCGTGTTGTTGTCGGTTAAGAGAATTCATTTTACGCAACGGTTGCTCCCATAATTGGTTTTTGAATGGAACACTGAGAAGAGTGGAGGGGATGTCGGCTGGTTTACAATTGTCTCGAGACAGACACTTCGTTAAGTATGCAAAATCTTGCGCACCAGGGTCGTGAGTCCCTGGCCATCTAAGTGAAATTTGAAAACAATTTGACTAGCAAAACGCCAACCGCTTAGTGTCAATAAAGGGTAACAATAGGTATAAAACTAAGTTTACTCTAGTAAAATTTATTTATTTATCAATAATAAACGCCCTAGTGGGCTTTTACCAGCGCAAGAAAATTAAAAGGATTTATATGTACCTAACATAAAACACGTTTTACAGTAAATAATTAAAAATAATAATATAAATAGAACATATTTAAGATAAATTAACAATATATAATGTAATAATATAAAATGAACAATATAAAATAAATGAACAGTAGAAATAAACAATAAGTACTCAAGCAAACAGTAACAATAAGAGTTCTTTAAAATAAAGATAAATAAACCAATATACCAGATAAATAAAAATACATTTTAAAGGGAAATTAACAATGATTAATATTTTAAAATAAATAAATATTAGGTCCTTACATATGAAATTGACGTTTAGTATGGGAGGAACATAAAGCCGATTTTTTTTTATTATAATATATTTATTTAATCAAAGTATGTACCATCGCTATCTATGCACTTTTGCCATCTCATAGGTAGTTCATCGATCCCTTTACTAAAAAAACCATTCGGACGGGAATCAATAAAATCTTTGAAGGCCGTTTGGACTGCCCCATCGGAGTTGAATTTTTTCCTTTGCAAGAAGTTATCCAAATTTCTAAAAAAATGGTAATCTGTTGGGACAAGGTCCGGAGAGTACGGTGGATGTCTTAGACATTCCAATTGAAGCTTCTCTAATTTGGTAGCCGTCTGTTGTGCAGTGTGTGGTCTAGCGTTATCATGAAGCAGCAGTGGCCTAGAGCGATTAACCAGCCTCGGTTGTTTAGCAGCTAGCTTTTCCATCATGTTTGCAGTTGCTGACAATAGACATCTGCCGTAATCGTCTGGCCAGATTTTAGAAAGCTGTAGTGAACGACACCAGCACTAGTCCACCAAACGCTCACAAGTAACTTTTTTGGAGTCAATTTTCGCTTGGGGCATGGTTTGGCTGGTTCGGCAGGGTTCAGCCATTGCGATGAGCGCTTCCGATTATCGTACAGGATTCACTTTTCATCACAGGTAATGATTCGATTTAAAATCCCTTCATGATTGTGCCGGTTGAGTAATGCAACGCAGCAGTCAACGCGCGTTTGTTGATTTGCTTCACTCATTCGTGAGGTACCCACCTTTCAAGCTTTTTCACCTTACCAATTTGCTTCAAGTGGATTAAAACAGTTTTATCACTAACACCGCAGCCTGCAGCTAACTCGGATGTGGTTTGCGATGGATCCGCTTCCACAATAGCCTTCAATTCTTCATTATCAACTTTGGTCTCCGGCCGTCCATGGGGCTTGTTCTGCAGGTCGAAATTTTCAGAACGAAAACGTTGGAACCAAAAACGCACTGTGTTTTCTTTTGCGGCACCGTCGCCATACACATCATTAATCCTTCGAGCCGTTTCTGCAGCACTGGTGCCACGGTGGAACTCGTACTCGTAAATAACGCGATATTTCAAGTTTTTCATTTTGTAAAATGAGTGACGCAAAGAAAAAAACAATTGAGGAAAAAACAAATGAATTATAATTTTCAAAACACAAATACATGAGTAAATAGCTGTATAAATTTGGATTTGGAATTCCTAACCAAAGAGATGATATTTGAGATCAAATTTGCCAGTACGGCAAAACGCCAATTTCATATGTAAGGACCTAATATATATAATTCATGGGGAACAAAACATAAGTAAAAATTTAGTCCATTAAACTGTAATTATTTCTTCTTCTTCAATTATAGCTAAATTATTTTCTGGTGACATAATTATAATTTATATAAAATAACTTTGTAAACATCACTTTTTTATTTAAAAAAATTCAACATGTTTCGAAGCCAATGGTTTCTTCGTCAGGATAACAAAAATAAAATTTAAAAATCGAAGTATAGATAATCAAAATATTAAAAAAGTTATATATAGAAAATGAATAATATAAAGTACCTACTTTTTGTAAAATGAAAGTAAATTTAAAAGATAACTATTTGCAAAAAGGACCTGATTATTTTATAACATTCAATTTACTATTAACACTCTTTCTTATTTCCAAAATTTCTAATTTATCAAACTGTGATTCTGTATAATTTGTATGTAAAATTTGTAAAGCCTTAAGAATAATAATACAGAATAATCCCTGGGCAACCTTGTGAAGGCTTCCAAACACGTTTCCATATAAATAACGTCATCTCTATGAGACTTATATAATTTATCATAAAAAAATAATTGTTAAATGTGCTTGAAAAGTTAATTTTGTGATCCGCCTGGCCCCGCTGATTACAACTCATATATATTATGTTCCTAATCCTGGATATTTATATGAAGTGCTTAAATCGCAACAGTTGTTGCGTATTACGAACATAGAGTTAGACAAATATTGACAATTTGCTCTTCACGTGTTGTCTTTTACCCCTTTGAAACTTTCCGTAAACCTAATCTTTCCAGTGACGCCCCCCCCCAGAAAGGTCAGAAAACGGTCCCCAGCCCGCCCGGTTTTAATGGCTTCCCTGATCAGCGTTAACGTCACGTAAAAGGCCTTACCGTAGTCTGCAAAGCTGGAAAGATCAAATATTCACGATCTTCTCGATCGACCACTCTATTGCGGCGCTTACATACAAGCGGATGACATAAGTAGGTATATTCAATAGGCATGATGACAGATTTTGAAATAACCTTCTATAATGTAGGTAAACTTCTACGATTACCGGAAATAACATGATGTCAGTAATAAACAAAATTTTTACGCAAATAATTGCATTTAAATCTATCTATTTTTATTTTAACAATATTTTTACATCAAAGTATGTTCTAAGAACACAGTTACTGGATTTGGTCCCCAGAGGGATGATTAATTAAGTAAGGATAAATTATAAAAGTCTATGTGACGTCAAGCCTAAGTAAACATTGCATTGTGTCTATGACAACACTTCAAGAGACACGTGATGGTTACTTAGGCGTGACGTCATTCAATCTGACAGGTGTTTCAGTTAAAATGGCCGAATGCAGAATTTTATACTTTTACTTTATTGAAAAACTTCATCATCATCTTCTTCCCCTTTTCCTGGTAGGGTCGGGGGCCCAAAGACTCGATAAGGTGCTTCTATGATCCCCTGTCTTGCGCTGCTTCTGCTCGAGTCAACCAGTCCAGACCCATTCTGTTTTTAGATACATTTTTTTGTTGTCTCTCCCAGCTTAATCTGGGTCGACCCACCGGCCGTCTTCCCTCCGGGGTTGCCAAGAGGATTCTTCTTGGTAATCGTTCCTCTGGCATTCTGAGCACATGTCCAACCCACCTCAGTTGTGATTTTTCTATGTGCAGGAGTAGGGGCTCCATGCCGAGTGTGTGCCTTATGTCGGCACTTCTCACTCTGTCCATCAGTGTGACTCCCGCTACCCCCCATAGAAAATTCATCTCGAAATTCATCTAGAAAATCTTATTAATCTTATTTAACTTATATTTAAACTGTGTCATGTTTTAGAATCCTTTCCAAATAATTTCTTCTCTAAAATCACTTATTCTTTAATTATTTAATACTGTCATCATGCCTTCTCTATTGAAGTCTAGATCTTAGAAAATGTAGCATTTTTGGTTCAATTGTATTATTTGTAATGTTCGATCTCTCTAAACACGATGTGGTTTGCGTCTGAAAGCACCCATAATTTACTATTTCCTCTCTCTTTCCTTCAATAAGCCAAAATGATTTAGTAGTGACATTATCAATAAAATTAATAAGAATGTAAACATCAAATTTATTTTTATATAGGAAAAACGTGTAGAAAAAAAACACTTAAGGTGTTTAAGTAACAATAATTATTCCGAATTTTCAAATCAAGTATTGGAAATGTATAATTCTTTTCACATTAATAACTGTTTACAAAAATTACATTCTTAAGGCTAGATAAATTAGAAATTTCGGAAATAAGAAAAAGTTTTGATTAAGTTGAATATATAAATTCAGATTCTTATTAATTGATGGCAGTTATGTACTTTGTGGTGCGACATGATTAGTTTAATTTAAACTAAATTAAACTTTGTAATGCACACACGTTGAATTAATTTAACGCGACTATAGTTTCGAGAGGAGCTGTCCCTCTTATTATCAGGTGTAATTTATAATTTCACAATACATCATTTATAATAATATATTAGGTCCTTACATATGAAATTGGCGTTTTACCGTACTGGCAAATTTGATCTCAAATATCTTCTCTTTGGTTAGGAATTCCAAATCCAAATTTATACAGCTATTTACTCATGTATTTGTGTTTTGAAAATTATAATTCATTTGTTTTTTCCTCAATTGTTTTTTTCTTTGCGTCACTCAGTTTACAAAATGAAAAACTTGAAATATCGCGTTATTTACGAGTACGAGTTCCACCGTGGCACCAGTGCTGCAGAAACGGCTCGAAGGATTAATGATGTGTATGGCGACGGTGCCGCAAAAGAAAACACAGTGCGTTTTTGGTTCCAACGTTTTCGTTCTGGAAATTTCGACCTGCAGAACAAGCCCCGTGGACGGCCGGAGACCAAAGTTGATAATGAAGAATTGAAGGCTTTTGTGGAAGCGGATCCATCGCAAACCACATCCGAGTTAGCTGCAGGCTGCGGTGTTAGTGATAAAACTGTTTTAATCCACTTGAAGCAAATTGGTAAGGTGAAAACGCTTGAAAGGTGGGTACCTC
>JADDOH010015103.1:0-13982 GCA_016648135.1 Agrypnia vestita
TTGGTTGTACGGGGTCGAGTCGATCACCGTGGTTCCTGTTCGAAACAGTTATTATTTGTCGTAGGTACAGGTTACCATTTCTCTCTTCATATTCAAATAAATTATAATCAATATCAGAAGCTGAGTTTGATGAGCATTTATTCATAAATATGTTTGTACAGATGCCGGTAAAGTTCGTGGACATTTTTCGGCGTAGTGGGGAATGCGCAGAAGACAAATTTTGGGTCTCGTTGGTGGAATGGTACATACCCAAACTCTCCACCACTACGCCTAAAAATGTTCAACAAATCGAATCATAATATGCCGGCATCTGTACCATAGCTCTTAAATGTAAATGCAAAGCATCAGATTTGCACGAGATTTTCGTTGAATTTATTTATTTTTACTTCCTTTGTTATAACTCGTGGTGTCTGCTTGCTTGCCGGCTTGCCGGGTTAAAAACTTTGGATCATTTTTTAACCCTTTTCCCCTGATCCAATCAAGTTGAAACTTATCAAGTAGACTCGTAGCAACGATCAAGAAGATCTATCAAATTTTCGTTAAAAAAAATTAATAATTATTGTATATTTTCGGATTTTTAGAAATTTTATTGGTTTTTTCAAATTGGAATCATTAGAAAAGTTTGATTACTAGCATAGCGGCCCGATAGCGTCGCGGAATATTTTCTAAATTTGAATTACTCCGTTGGTATTCATAATAGGTACTTCACTACGAATGTCGAAAATCTAAATTGACTGACAAATGTTTTTAGAATTTAATCTTCAAAGCGTGAAGTGTCTTATCAAAGCTCAAAACATCTGACATTTTAGAAATATATTAAATTACTGTAAGTTTAGTGTTATGTTATATGTTTTAATTCGTATTTAATTGTTGTTATATTTTACAAAGAAAGGGAGTATAATAAAAACTTGGTTTTTATGGGTTACTTTTTTTATGAAATCAATTTGAATCGGAATTCATCAGCAGTTAATTGTTTTTTTCTTTTTTAAAAGAGATAGGTAGGTACAAACTATTTCTAACTCTTTCAATTGTTCAATACTTAGATATAAATATCCCAAAGATGTTTGAGCTTTTTGTATGTATTTTCTGAGGTATCTACCTGAATTAAATTCGAACCGCTTAGAAGCAGATTCAAAGATGTTTTGTCATATCCTTCATGGAGTGAGTTCAATGTGCCCATGTCATAATTCTCAGCTTGGATGTTCTCATCCTGGGTATTTATTTCTGGAATAAACTAGCACGCTTAGTTTTTTATGTGTTGAGTGGAACGGATATTTTATATGAACCGTATATTTCATAGATAAGTAAATTTCGACGTTTCGCAGAAGTTTTAATCAACGTCTTCAGGAGAGCGTCCTATTACCGCAGGGGTGGAGGCCAAACTGATTATTTTTCCAAGTAGACTACATGCACTTTGTTGTGGAGTCTTCGTTTCTTCTACACACTCCACAAGAAAGTGCATATAATCTACGACCTCGAAATAAATTATCAATTCGGCCTCCACCCCCGCGGTGATTGGACGCTCTCCTGAAGACGCTGGATAAGACTTCAGTGAAACGTCGAGATTTAATTCTCTATGAAATATACGGTTCGTATAAAATACCCTTTCTACTTAACACATAAATATGTCTAACCAGCGTAATAATAACCTTAATTGAGTATGCAAAATATGAGGACAGCATTCTAACAATTGATTCAAGTTCAGAAAAGCCTATAAATTAAAATTTTGAATGTTGCCAGAAACCCCGTTGGTCCAATTTTTTTAAACCATCTCCCTCTACGCAGCTAGTAAATCGATTGAGTACACGCTAACGTGCGAAATTAAACGAATTATGTAATAGTGTTTCAATAATGATGTGTCCAGTGACTTTGTAAATTTAATTTAATTAAAAATAAGTTGTTTGAAGTGTTTCATTTCATTTCATGTATCGCACGTTTTACACCGCCCGCGCCGCGGCGGTGAGAAACAAAATAATGAAACACTTATAACACTTATATAACACTTAAACACTTAACACTTAGACACATAATACAGGGATTATATTATATTATACCGTTAATTTTACTGATAAATTCACTGATCTGTGCGTGGGTAGGCGAGACCTAGGAGAGTTGTGACAATTTTTACGTTACCTTACAAATCTCGGCTAAAAATAATATCAGGTACCTCTACGAAACCTATGACATTTAGTAGCTCGTTCTTTTCACTAAATAGAATAAATATAAAAATTAGAAAATAAATTTAAACCAATGAGTAATTCGATAAAAACTAAAAAAACTGCGCGTGTCACAACCCGCCTAGTACCGAGGTAAGTTGTGACACAGGTCAAGGTGAGTTGTAACAAGTATGCATGTGGTGATTTAACACTAGAAGCGCCGCCGTTCCATTTAACACAGCAGAGATAGAGGCGAGTGGACTACGGGCTCCGGATTTAGAGGCAACTGGTTCCATATTCTCAAGCTCTACATTAGTTGCAGTCTCATTGGCTGCTGGACTGATGGCAGGTGTCGCGTTATGATCCTCATTGTCGTGTATGCGAATAGATATATTTGTAGTTGGGACATTGACTTTTAAATGTCCTCCTATTGTAGAGTTTTCGTTTCCAGGAATCGTGGATGGATTTGCAGTAGAAGACCTTTCCATTGGATTTTCCATGTCTTCTGCAATAATAACAGATGTCTCTGGTACCTACTGGATCAATCAAAACCCGATCAGTAACTTGACTAGGCAGAAAGTCATCTTCTGCAAAAATATCTGTATTAACAGGCAGTTCCTGTTGCAGTAAAATCAGCGCTTAAATTCTTTTTTTTTTACGCTTCAACAAGGCCTGGAGGCCCAATTACAGAAGCGAAACCATCACAAAACACCCAGGCTTGAGTAAATCACATAGATCTAATTGTGACCTCACCGGGAATCGAACCCGGAACCCTCGGTGTGGGAAGCCAATGTCATACCCACTGTGCTACGAGGGCCTCCATCTTTGCCGTAATCGCCACATCAAATGCAGTTTTTGATAAAGCAGGGATGTCATATATGGACATAACTTTTCCAGCATGTTACCGCATCCAGTTATCGCTGACGGTATTAATAGCTTTTTTGAGAGGAACAAAAACCGTTCTGTCCATTGGCTGCAACTTGTGAGTACAGTGCGGCGGAAAAGTGAGTAAAATGATCCCATTTTCTCTGCAAAACTCGACGTCTTTCAAAGCCATGTGCGATGAATGGTTATCCAAAAGTAAAAAAGTTCTATTCTCTTTTGATGGTCTTACGTGTATTTTAAAATAATTGAGGAAAAAGTAAAAATCATCTTCCTGCATCCATCCAGACCCATTAGCAGTTCCTACCGATCCTACCATCTCGAACAAAATGCTCTTGAAATCTTTTGCGCGGAAATATGAACATAGGCGATATAAAATTATCAATTGCGTTACCAGCCAAAGACAACGTCACTAGAGTTCCCCTCTCTGCCTATGTCATGGCACTAGCCTGCTTTTCTTCTCGTTGCGCGATTACTCTATCTGGCTTTGGAACTGTCTTTATCCCGGTCTCATCAACATTCCGTATATCTTTTGAGTATAGTGCATACTTACCCAATAGTACTGCTGTATAATTGTCAAAAAATTCCCACATTAGTTGTATTGAAGCTAGTGGCGCGAGCCATGCTTGTAGGCTGAGGTGGGCTGAGGGAATCTTAGTGACAAGTTAGGATGGCGCTTCATAAACAGCTGGAGCCATACCTCCCCTGCCATTTCACGTCGTCCCACGATACAGGAAATGGTGCTTTGTTAGTCTCACCTCACCAATTGTCTCACTTCTTTTGTTTTAAGTCCATAATTGGCCGCGGCACAAGTCGAAACGTATTTGCATAAAATATTTTCTTCTTCAGCCGTAAAGACAGTCGCGTTAAAATAGCAGATAGATGGAGGCTGAGGTTCGAGAAATAAATAAATTATAAAAATAACATTTAGTAGTAGAATACTATCTCAAACTTTCTAGAAAGTAACTAATGCTTGAGAATAAAATAAAAGTAAAATTACAATGAAGTTTAGTAATATCTCCGGTTCTTTACGCCCTCAAAAGCATAAATCAGTCCGCCCTTTACCTCAGACGGTACAGGTCGTCCTCCTGATGACGTTGAATAAGAATTCAACGAAACGAAAAAAACTCTCGGAAAAACATACGGTTCGTTTAAAATATACATAATCAGTTATAGTTAAATATGTCTAACTACCGTAATAACAACCTTAACTCTTTAATAAGAGTTTATATCAAATTAATCCATAACATACCTACCATATTCACTACATTTTCACATATTTAAATTATTTATTATTAATTTGTTACTATTAGCTGTTACGAATTTGTATTCTAGATTGTTCTTTTTATACCGTGATTATTCTACTTATTTTATTTTATTTATTCTATCATATTAATATATATTTTTGTTCTGCTTGTGATTTTGCCAAATTACTTATTATTATTTTTTTTACTTTTATTTCAGCTTGCCACTTCTTTTGTGGATCCATATGAAAGATGCTATTTTGGTAATAAATCTACAACTACCGTTTGAATTTATTTCTATTTTTTTTTTGCATCTCGCATGATATTTTTATTCTTTTTTTATAATTTTTACTCTTGACTTTTACTGTTTGTACCTTCTTTCAAAATAAATATTAGATATCGATCTAAGGTGGTAAAATGATAATAAAGTTACCTACCTCAGAACAGCTATTTCTATATATTTAGCGAGGTAGGTAGTGGCCCCGAGGCTTGCTATGTTTTATCCTTATTTATATGTAATATGTGTGTAGGATGTATCAAGAAATTAAATATATTTTGACCAATGAACGCCGATTTATCAGCAATAAAATGAAAATATCCCAATGTTCCGTTCTCGTGAGCCGTGGGCTGGGCAACCGATGTCCTTGTCCAATTACGTCCCTGCAATATGCCGTACGCCCGGCTTAGGGCCGGTTGTTTCAAGTTGGATTAAAGTAAGCGTTCTCTTAAAGCATAGATTTTTACGTTCTCCACCAATCAGACGATCCGTTTTCGTAAAAATCTATGCTTTCATCGACCGCTTACTTTGATCGAACTTGAAACAACCGGGCCTTAGCGCGCGATGCTCGATTGCGAGTAGGCTCCCGCACTCGTAAATTGTTAATGCATACAACATTTCTATTAGCGTGACAAATCAATTATTGGTATGGCGCATGGCGGTGCCACCAGCGACGGCGCTACGCCCAAAATACCCAACACACACTGGAGCACATATACACAATTATTATTATTCACGAGCACCAAACAACTTTTTGATTAAAATATAATAAAATTAATAAGTGATTTATCCCTGCGATTTATCGTCTGATTTCAATCATTTTTATATAGCTCTAAAACATTTTACACTTTGGAAAAATTATACGAAGGACTTCAGAGCACTGACATAACTCACCTAACACTATCAATGAAATATATTTTTTATATCATTTAAAACGATTTTTTTCATCATATTATATAAAAGTATTTTTGCTATATAATTACGTTATACACCTAATAAGTGTTAATTTGCTTTCTGCGTTCGCATGGCAGCGAAATTATACACCGACAATATTTTAATAAATAATTTTAAACAAACACATACCCTCTATCTGTCATATTAAGTTTGAATGTGGAACATCATTGGTCGACTCAATAAATCAGTAGATATGTACGTGCATACTTTTGAACTATCATAATTCACAAACAGGAGAGAAAAAAAATTATTTACATAAATTAGAATAATTATATTTTTATATATATAATAATTAATAAAAACCCTTGATTTCCAATATTTCCATTCTTTTAAAATTGCAGCGTATAAAATGAACAAGACTGTTATTTGTTTTATAACAAAGCGCTGCATAAAAATTTGTATAAAAAAGTTCTTTGTATAAAGAAATATTACTTAAAAAATGTTTCTCAGAAAAAGCTCAGAAAAATCTCATTTATTAATGTTTAAATTTATGAAATAGAATAAATTATACCTGGCGAGTAAAAAAACTAAGAAGAGTTGCATCCTGTTTTTAAGATTTCCATATCTCACTGACTGGATTATTTTATTTGGATTTTGGCAATTGGTAACTCGCTGGAAAAACATTTCCGATAAGCCTCGTAAAGTTTATTGCACACCGTCATTTCAAATCAAACCACACTTTGAACTTGGAATAACTAGAATATTGAAGATGCACTAAAGTTCGCTTTACAAAATAAAATTAAAATTATTCACCTGAATCGATAAAGTTTTGTTTTAAAACATCAAAACAATACCGACGGTCACTGGATAAGTCCCGTATGCGAGCGAACTTGAGTAAAAGTATCGAGTGCATAATATTTTTAATACAGAGAATATATAGCCTGTCATAAGACAGAAAATACAGTATGTCAGCTAACTCTACAAGTCATATGTACGCACAAGAGAATATATAGCGAACCTAAAATACAAGGTATTAATCAATATATGAAAATAAATATCCATACGCTGTCGCGTATTCAGTACAGTATTACGTAGCTTGACTCGACCTCACGTAGCCCAGCATAGCATTCTGTCTACTTCCCCACCCCCCCGTTTATGAACGTAAAATTTTAATTGCGATTGTGAATTGTGCGATTTGTGTTCGATTTCAAAGTCATCTTGTAATTCGGCGAGCAATAACCCTTGCACTTAAAGCTAAATTCCCAAGAGTAATCAACACGTCAGTTGTGAATCGTTGTTACAACCGAATGCGGTAAACAATTGCGGTTTAGCACATCGCTAAATAAAATGCGCGTTTAATTCGTGCGTAAAATTCACGCGCGCACCGCGTATCCATTAGCCCGGTGTTGTTTTCCAACTTTGCAGCCCTCATAAGATCCAGGGTGGCAGGAATGAGGGAAAGGATATACAACTCCGGAAATATCCTTATCCCGGAAGCCCGCCTTACTCCAGCATCCAGCATCGATGTATACTGGAGAAAGATACTGGCCCCGCATAATTGACTTGCCATAGCTCGCTAAAGCCGCTAATATACGATATTTTACGATAAATTTCTTTTAATACTTATAATACTTCTCCTCTATTTTATATGATTTTCTTATTTCTCTTTTATTTTATATAATATTTTTAATGTGTGTACCTACTTTTATATGGAATGTGTGGGATTGCAAGAACCTCCCCACATTCCGGAATAAAGTTATATTTATTTATTTTAGATTTTGAAAAATATGCGTGTAAAATATTTGTGTAGGTGACGGAAGACACGGCGCCACTGCGGTCCTCTCGGCGCGGGGGAGGGCTGTCCCCCGCCGCACCCGGCCGGCGCGTGCCGCGGGCGGGGAGCGCGCGCGCGACACGTCGCACAATGTTCCCGTCATCGCGAGCAGCGCGCCGCCCGCCGCACCACACGCCGCGAAAATCTGTTTTCCCTGTTAAACAGCTCTGATTTATTGGCGATAGTTTGTAAATAAACTCGCCGCTCTCGAGTGGACGGACGGCGCGCAGCCACTAGAGCGAGCACTTGGCGCGTTTAAAGGGCGACGCGGTGTTTGTATATTATTTTTGAAAGCTCTTCGCTTTGAAGGCGAATGCCTTTTTGGAAGCAAAAATAAGTAACCAAAATCTAATTATTGTTATTTTAAAAAACTCGTTACACGTCTCAGACACGTGTAGGTATTATATACCACCCCTGCTTAAAAAAATTTTCAGTTTCGAAAAAATATTCATATTATATCGTCGCTGTATATATAATTAAGCCTATGTGCCGTTTTAGTATATTCTGAAATAAACGAATGAAACTGTTTTAAAACGACTAGATTTATAAAAATATTTTAACTAATTATTAGCCAGACTTGCCAAATGAACGGCAATGTTTTTTTTAGTATATCTCTATTATTTATATGAAAAATTGACAAATTGATTCATTCATCTGAGAATGTATTAAACGGCACATAGGCTTAATTATGTAATTATGTATACAGCGACGATATTCAGTTCAAAAAATAATTATTCATATTTCTTTTATTGAAAATGAATTCTTTATACATAGCTAATTCTCGTAGCTGGTAACAAAAACTTAAGAGGAGTCCTTCTTCATTCAATTTTGAATAGAATATATTAATGATTAAGATAAAATTGCAGAAATCTCACAGAGACGAAGGTATTTGTACGAGAAATATATACGGAAGTCTCTATAGCGTGGCCACAGAGCTTTTATACTTTACACAATGCAACATTCACGACTCCACCGTATCTAAGAACATCCGCACATTATCAAATTTTTCTAAGTTGTATTATTATTTATCTGTTTTATTTCATATATTTAAAGGATTTAAGCTACAGCTATCTACAGTATAACCGCCCGCAGGGCTTAGCAGCAAGATATCTTCTACCGGTTATCGCCGATTGCTTTACTGCTTGTTTGTATTATTGTATTTCTTCGGACTAAATTAATAATTTTTAATACTTTTAATTTTTCAAATATTAGATGTGTTGGATAATAATAATAATCTATGTGATTTCTAAATATTATTTTGATTGATAGACGTATGTACGTTATAAGATAGACGTATAGAAGATAGACAATAGACTTAAAATTTCAAACGGGAGTAGATTTGTTTTATGCGCCGCTGCCCTACACATAGAGATTTGCACTGTAGCGCGATAAACTAAAGTTTTCCAATGACAATATGTTTCGGATTAAAAAAAAAACGAAAATTAATTTTCTTATTTTATCAACCTTTTGGCTAAATTTGTCTTTCCATTTTGGGTTCTTGCCTATCATGATTTTATTTTTTATATTTTCAGTGCGGACTAGTTTATTTGACAGGTTATTTTATTATGTATCTACTTTTAAATTGTTATGTGTAATAATGTGTACATTTTTGGGAAATGGCAATTGAATTTATTGCAAAAGGTATAGGATGTTTTTTTATAGAACTTTAAAATAAAATTTAACACATAAAATCGTGGTATTTGCTTTATTGGAAAGATAATTTGTGCCATCAGAGCTAAAATATGATTTAGGGCATATGGGCACCGCGGTTGGTTCGAATAAAGCGCAATCTTGAAGTCCAATTCTCGACCACTTTTCCGAGCAGCTGGGGCCGTATGTGCCAATAAAGTGGTAAATGTTGGCTTCCAAGCGCTTCCAAGTCGTCAATTGTCTCTGGTTTATCGGCGTAGATTAGCGACTTCATATACAACAATGGTGTTGTAAGTTGTAACACGATCTTGGAGGTCAATTTACAGGTCCGTACCGCAGGTCTAGCGCAATTATAATATAGATAATATATTAAAGTACAGTCCTTCAACTTACCTGGAGAATGGAGGAGGGCGCCCCGATCGATACAGTGGTTGTTCAGTCTAAAAATTATCTCATTTTTTAGGAATTTATTCCAATTCATTGTTTCTTAATCAAGTTATTAGCAGTACGTATACGATACAAAAACATAAAATGCAAACCAACACACAAATAAATTAATCAAAATATACATGTTGAGAGTCGCAAAAAAGGCGTTCATTTAAAAATCAAAGAAAAATATCATATTTTTCAGCAGAAAAAAGCACAAGCAATCTTCCTATTCGGTCTCTCATACCTAGGGATCATGATCTATATAACACGTAAGGATAACAATTGGATTAGGACCGGTTGTATCGTCTTGGTTTATAGTAATTTTTCGTTCAAAACGTAGATTTTTGCATTTTTCACCAATCAAACCACCCGTTTTCTTAAAAATCTAAGGTTTAAAAAAACTATTACTATAAACCAAGTTGATGCAACCTGTCCTTAGTGTGCGTAACAGTACTTTCCAAAAACAAAAGATACTTACATTTAAAAATATATTAAATGTCATTTCTATAGTGTCAGATTTTTCGTAGAAGATAGAAATTATTGCACATACTTAAATAGCCGTATATTTACTGATACCATGGATGTTTATCTGATAGATTTACGAGTAAATGTATAAAATTAATACACTTTTCTCCAGATGACTCACAAATCAAAGTCATCAACAACAATTTTTCCACTAATCCTTGTTTTTTTTCCGGGTCTAGATATTTTCGTAGCGAATTTCATAGCCTCTTTGTAAAATGCCGATCCTTCTTTAACAATTTTGTAAATTGCCGATTCTGCTGAAAAAGCTGAAAAAATGGAATAGTAAGTGAATAGTCAAATAAATATGTAATTATGGAAAAATCATTATAACGGCATGGCAGCACTAAACTTAAACGGCGGCAATGTGTCTATGAACGTAATCAAACAATATAATGGAGGCTTTGTGACGTTGTCCCTTTTCAAAAAACGTGTGCATATTCAAAATAATTTCACGAGTATCACTTTCAATCATTTTTGGCATTGTGACAAACAAAAACTTTCTTAAAAAACTATCAAAACATTCGTGAACTCTCATATACCTAGACATAATTTGAAAGCTGACAAGATTCAATATGGCGTCGTTAGTTCCAAATTTGTCCATGCTCCAGATAAGTTGGACGGACTAAAGGTATATTATCAAAAATAAATCTAACATATCGATTCTAACATATAAGATAATAAAATATAACACTTATATAACAATTGGTACCTAGCTTGTTAAGTAACTTGTTGATGCAGTGGTTATATGACTCTCGTTTAGTTATTCAGTGGTCGGTTGTTCGAATTTCGAATCACATTCCAGGCTACCAGCTTGGTAGTCAGTCCTAATTTTCATAGCACAATCATTTAGCTTAATTTGAAAATAGTAGTTATATTGATGCCAAGACAGCATTTGGACAAATAAGTTTTTTTACAAGGCTCCTTTGTTATTTAATGCTCTTTCTGAAAATATTAAGATTGCAAGTACATTATTAGTATAAAAAAAATAATTAAGGGTATTATGCTGAGAGTTAATAATAATAACGAAACGTCTTTGGTGTCTATTTTATTGTAGTCAATGTGGACACCCTACTTTTATTTTTACTGACACAAAAATATACACTGAAGTCATTATTCATAATATTGTCATCTACAGGCGCACAAGTACCCGACTGTAGAATAAATACATGTATCGGTTTATTTATACGCTCATAAAAGTGTATTTTTTTATACTTCTTTTTTACACTTATTATTTATTATTTATTTCAGTATATATACGCCCATCAGAGCATTTACATAAACATTGGGTAATACATGTCGGTAATGAGAAATATAAAAAGAAAATAAAAAAAGTCATATAAAGAAATATAAAATGACATAATAACAGAAATATAAAAAGAGCTCTACAACTAAACTTAAACACAGAATCCATAATTTCATAAATCTATAAATACATCATATTTTTTATAGGATTAGCGATAATTACAGAAATATAAATTAAGAATTTATTTTTTTATAGGATAAGAATACAAGAAAAGAGTGATAATTACATATATTTGAGGATTATTTTTAGACATAGAGGAAAGTTCATTGTTGATTAAGAATATTGCGAATTGTATGTTTGAATTTATTTAAATTTGTGGAAAAAACATCTAACTGTTCAAATCTGTTAACAAGTCTGGGAAGCCTTTGAAGTGGTGAATTAAAAAAGTAATTAGTTGTCGCAGCTTCCAAGGCAAACCCTGCGTAATTTCTGGTTACTCGGGATGGAACTCGCAAACAGATTCGTTCCAACAGGTGTGGACAGTCGATGTTCCCGTTAATTATTTTGTGAAAAAAGACGAGATCAGCTACAATTCTTCTTATTTCCAATTTATCAAGAGAGCAAAATGATCTTAAAAAGTTATAATCAATATGTGTTGATGGTAAATTAAGTTTATAAATGATAAAACGGAGAAATTTATTTTGTGTTCTCTCTAAATGTGACACATGAACAGCATATTGAGGGCTCCATACAACTGAATTTGTTTCTAATACTGGTCTAACCAGACTCTTAAATAATAGTTTAAAAGTTCCAATATTTTTGAAATCTTTGCTTAATCTGAGTACGAAACCTAGGGTTCTTAAGCCTCTATCAACTGTGCAATTGATATGTGACACAAGAGAAAACTTATTGTCTACAATTACGCCCAGATCTCTAATGTCATCAACGACACTCAAAGTTATACCATTAATTTTGTAGTCATAGTTTACTATTGTCCGGGTACGGCAGAATCTCAGCATTTGACATTTGGAGATGTTTAAAGAAAGTTTATTTTCTTCACACCATTTCTGTAAAATATCCAGTGCATTCTGCAGAAGTTTGCAGTCGTGTTCCGTATTTATTACTCTATAGAGTTTCATATCATCTGCAAATAGCAAACACCTCACACCGGATAACAAAAGCATGGGATTACATCATTAATGAATATAATGAACAAAATAGGACCCAGGTGGGAGCCTTGTGGTACCCCGCTTACTGCACAAAAGTAGTCAGACTCTAACTCAGCTATTCTAACAATCATTTGTCTGTTATGTAAATAGCTCTCGAGCCAAGCTTTAATGTTACCCGAAACTCCCAAGGCATTTCATTTATCAAGTAGAACTCTATGAGAGACTCGATCGAACGCCTTGGAGAAATCTGTATAACAGCAATCTAGCTGGTGAGAATCTTTGAAGGCATCAAAGACATCGGCTTGTAAAGCAAGAAGGTTTGTTAGAGTAGATCTGTTTGGCATAAATCCATGCTGTAGAGGGGATATAATGCTGAATAAGTATTCTTTTATTTTATTTAGCAATAAAAGTTCAAATAGTTTTGGTATTGCAGATTGGATACAAATAGGTCGATTATTCTTAATATCCGAGTGGTTGCCCTTTTTAAAGACTGGAATAATATAACTCGTTTTCCAAATCTCTGGAAAAGTTCCATTTTGTAAAGACAAGTTAAAGATTTTACACAAAATAAATGATAATTCTTTATAACAATTTTTTAGGAAGATGGTTGGTACCTTATCAGGTCCCTGTGTTTTGTTTTCATCCAACGATACCAACCCTTTTTCTACTTCTGATTGGCTAAGAACTACATTAGGAAGGTTTATAGCATCGAATAATTGTGGTTGAACAGACGAATATGATCCCTGTGCAGAATTATCATATACCGACTTAAAAAAAATCAGCAAAGAGATCAATAATTCTTTTGGGAGTGTCGACCCACTTATTATTTAAGTACATATAGTCTTAGGCAAATCATAGTAATCGCTTTTAAGAGATTTAACGTATTTGTATAAAGATTTGGAGTTTTCTGGAGTTTGATCCTCAATTTTTGTAAGATAATGATTACGTAACTGCTTGGATAGAATACAGCAATCTTTTCGAGTCTTCCTAAAAAGCATATAATCATGCACTGACCTAGTTTCTTTATAGGTTTTGTGTTGTAGTTTTTTTATTGTAATCAACGTAACTAATTCCTTTGAAAACCATTTAGGGTGAGTTGATATTCTGATTTTTTTAAACGGTATACAATCATTAAAAATTTCATAGACTAAAGAATAAAAGTTTTCTATCTGGTTGTTTACATCATCGCCTATAGATATCAGATTCCACTCCACATTATTTAAAATTTGTTTTACTTTATCATAATTACAATTCTTGAAATTTCGTTTATATATATCACTAGTTTTGTTGATGTCTGATTTTAATGAGAAGGATATGTCTAATGGTGGATGATGAAGGTCAATTGGTAATAACTCGTCTAAAGATAATTCAACTTTTAGATATTCCATGTTACTAAACACTAAATCGAGTATTTTATTATTTTTGTTACGTATACCATTGTATTGTTTGAATTCGAGAAAAGATGACATATTTAGCACTTCGATTTCATTATTGTTTTCTGGGGAGTTGACGACAAACATAGTATCATTTTCACACACCCATTGCAGTTTAGGGAGATTATAATCACCAGCCACCATTATTTTGGCTTCTGGAAACTTAAATCTAACACTTTCTAATGCAATACAGTGGTTTTCATATACAGTATTATCAGAACAAGGGGGAATGTATCCTGCGCACAA
>JADDOH010015104.1:0-17842 GCA_016648135.1 Agrypnia vestita
TCAACACTGTCAAACAAGCTTTTAAAGATAGGTATTCACGGCAATCTTTATCGTTGGCTTACTTCTTATATCTCCAACCGTAGTCCAATTGTAGTGGTTGCAGGGTTTAAATCTAACACTGTTGTTGTAACATCTGGAGTACCTCAAGGCAGTCTGCTGGGACCACTGCTATTTAACATTTATATCAATGATATAGGTGATTGCTTTCTAAACTCAAAAACTATCCTATATGCAGATGATATGAAAAATTTTTCTCCCATAAACTCACTAGAAGATTGTCGAAGGCTGCAAGATGACCTACATCGTCTGAACACTTATTGCAATGCCCACAGCCTGGAAATAAATGTTTCTAAATGCTTCGTTGTACGCTTTACAAGAAATAAAAAGGTATTCTCTAATGAATATTCAATTAATAATATAACATTATCTACCAAATACGAAAGCAAAGACCTTGGGGTGATACTTGACAGTAAATTAAATTTCAACAAACATATCGATTATATAGTCACCAACGCATCATCTATGCTTGGTTTTGTCATACGCACATGTAAACATTTCAAAAATATCAGTACCCTCAAGACACTTTATTTCTCATACGTTCGTAGTATTTTAGAATATGCATCTCAGGTGTGGAATCCAGGTTATGCAGTACACGAAAATAGAATTGAAAGCGTCCAAAACAGATTCCTAAGATACCTAGACCTGCGTTCATTTAGATCTCATATAAGCAATGAAGACTCTGCGAAGTTTTTTAACATGCAGACCCTAACTCGTCGAAGAAACATAGCTGACGCGGTGATGCTATTCAAAATAACACACAATCTAGTTGATAGTCCGGAACTTCTTCAACGAATATCTTACCACATCCCAACTCGCAATAACAGACATTCACCTACTTTTCATCTCCCCTTTTGTAAGACCAACTCAAAACAAAACTCCTTTATGTACAGATCCACAAATTCATTTAACACAAACTATCACCACATTGACATTTTCAACGCAACAATAAGAAACATAAAACAAACAATATCTACACTACCGCACCCAAACTAATTTGTACATTATATCTTCCCTTCTACTCCCGTCCCACATTCCCCTCCACCCTCTCCATTCGCTATTAATGTATGTTAAAGTAAATTTTTAAATTCAGTGGAAAATTTTTAAGATTGTTTTGATTCAAAATAAATAAACACACAAATACACACACTCACACAAACTCACTATTGGACATGTTTTTTCTTATTCTTTTATCGATTGTATATATGTGTTTTCTTGTAATTGGCCCAAAACTCTGTACATCAATTATTGTTTTTTTTCAAGATTGATTAATTATATGGCTGTAAGAAAACCAATTAATGAAAATAAAATAAAATAACATTTTTATTACACTCTCAATTTTAACACAATTTTATTTTCACCTTTACCGGAAAGGGAATCGATACGGGGCGCTTATAAAACTTTTTTAAAAATGAAATATATTTTAATCAGGATCCTAGAGTGTTTTTGAGCAAAATTGATGCTACTTAAAATAATATTCATTTATAACGAGAGACGCGAATGGGTTGGCTAGGTAAAGGAGAGTGTTTATACATTTTTCATAAAATCCTTCTTATTCTTCTTCTATCTTATCTTTACACAATAAACTCTACAGAAGACTCATCAAACTACTGTCTCAGGTTTTCTAGCCATGACTTCTTTCTAATAAGCTTTCCCTGCATTTTGAGATGCAAGATACAGTACTTTTCTATATGTCTCATGAGATACTGAAGTTTTCAGATTTTTAATTACTTTTTTTTTCATTCATATATATTCATCCGAACCATAATATCTTCATTCGTAACTCTGTCTATCCAGCTTATTTTGAGAGAAAATTTATGCAAAATTAATTTTAAATCGAACAACAATTGTAGAAGTCTGTAGAAAACAAATAGACATACGTACCTGCATATTATGTATATCGAATTTTATATAGTTACATTGTTTCCCTTGGCGCCATAGTTTAAACAATTATTTACAATAAAAAATGTACGCTTCTTTTTCTACTGTAAACTTGAAGAATAAATATTATCATTTGTGATTTCCGAGGGTTTCGAAGGTAAGAGCGGATTGCTTTAAAAATGGAATAAAAAACTAACCCATATAAAAACATTTTTTTTTATTATACTCCCTTTCTCATTTACTAGTGGAAACAGGTTTGAGCTCGAGTCGGGCAACGCTACGAAAGGGATAAAAAATTTCGAAAAATCCAAAATTATTATTTTATCAGTTAACCAGATGCGTCGGAATCTTTTCATACAACTTACTCAGTTGTATGAAAAAACCAAAATTATACTACGATTATTTTTTTTAACGAAAATTTGATAGATCTTTTTGATCGTCGCCACGAGTCTGCTTGCAAAGTTTCAGTTCGATTGGATCACGGGAAAAGGGTTTAAAATCGATCCAAAGTTTTTTCGTCAAACAACTATCCAGACGCCACGAGTTAAAATAAAGCGAGTAAAAATGTTTATCAATTAAAATGAGACTACATACAAGGTCGAAAAATTTTCGTTAACTTACCAAACAGCCGTGGCGAAATTGGATAACGCGCCATCCCCGGATAGAATAGAGGTTCGTTGGTTCGAATCCCGGTAGCAGTTAAAATATATTTTCATTCATTTGATTTTTCTTTTCTAATTGATTAATTGTTAAAACTTGTTTAATAACTCACAGAACTTTGTTGTGAAATTGCAACTAACAACAATAATAACGTGTTTTCTTTAATATACACATATATGTCACCGCCATCGTATCGAATTCATCAGCCACGTCGGCCATTGAATATTTAAACCCAGTCTCGCGTGGTCTCAGGTACCCACTCGGGCGAGGTGGTGGCGCCATCTGTGTGATCTTATGTCGCTAATGCAGCCATTCTTCGTAACGATGTACTCCGCCTCCTCAACGTCTCCTGGTCCCGCCTGCTCGCCCGGGGAGACCCGATCGGGAATACCGGGACGTTCAGCTCAACTTTAATTAAATTTGAAACACTAAAGAAAGTAATTTACTGCCTTTTTATCTACGCCAACTTTTGTAGGCTAGTCTGTTTTATGCCTCAAAACATAAATATATTTATAATAATGTACAGGCAGGGTAGTTTAGAATGATTATAAAGATATATCACAAATAATGTTCGTTTCATACTACAGCACAATTTCTTTAAATTTCCTTACGTGTGTCGTGTTAAAAAATTTATCAATTTCCTTTGAAAAACACAAGTAACAAAAATATTTTTGCTAATAAATTGAATGATAGTGAAGAGATAGTTAATTACCTAATTATGATATGTCCCACGGGCAAATCATATGACAAATTATAAACAGTAATAATTTATATACTATTTTGAGCCTCTTATAGAATTAATAGATGAAGAATTGTAAGAGATTAAACACAATTTCCACAACGATACAGATCAGATAATGTTAAATGAAATATAAACTCTCCGAAAAATTAAAATTCTTATGTAGGTGTTCCTATGCATATAACAAATTGAATTTTATTAAAACAACCTATGGGTTAACAGTCTTAGGCCCGGTTGGGCCATCAGAATTAAGAGTAAGAGTTAAGAAAAAAGCATAGATTTTTGCATTCTCCACCAATCAAAACACCCGTTTTCGTAAAAATCTATGCTTTTTGCTTAACTCTTACTCTTACTTCTGATGGCGCAACCGGGCCTTATGGTGCATACGCCCCGATGAGATTTCTCTCTGAGATTTATTTCGAATGCAGACAGTGCAAAGATGAGCGCTAATCAAGCTATGATTAATTGCCGCGTGGTCTTTGGGCGCAGAGTGGAATGATACAACCAGTACGTTTTGTCTATAGCAATAAATCCTACCTATTCTCAGATTAACAATATTGTAATAATAACCAGTGGCGTGCAGCGCATACAAGCAAAACAGCTGTGCATTAGTAAAGATTCTGAGAAACAAATATTAATTAAATAATCCTTATCTTAAGAAAAAGTTGATTTAAAATTCTAACCGTAATTCATCCTACGGCTAGAAGTTTTATTTCCGACTTTTCTGCGCTTAACTTCATGTCAATTCTTCATTTATTTCGCCAACCAATTTGTTCCACAGGTATAGTCAAGTCGAGAAAAAAAAAGTGTATTTTTAATACTGTGAGTTTTGTGTAGTAGCTTCCTTCTTCGAAAGGTCCTATGCCAGGCGCACGTCATGCAGAAATATTATTTTTTACAAATTCCACCCAAAACTTTCGGTGTAAATTTTATGTCTTTTCTATGGTAAATGTAAATACGAATACGACAAATATCTTCTGTCATATCATAATGATATCATAAAATGTTTGATTTATTTTTGTGAAAAGAAACGTTTATCTGAAATTAGTATTGTTCCCGATTTAATTATACATAAATCGTCTTCGAAATATATTGAAATTTTTCGCCGTATTAGCTATACCTATATAAAATATTTATTTATTTAGGAAATATTGTTTACAATACTTCTTTTATAGTGCAGTTATTTTTGTGGATTGAAGCTACTCAAAATAGTTCATTATATATAGTTAAAATTTAAAAAAAATGTATATACCCTTATAGGTATATGCGTATATATATATTTATAATATAGGTATATAGTCGGTCACAGGATAACCTAAGTTTATACCCACTGCACGCCACTGATAATAATATACTAAAAATACACGAAACGTACGTATTCATGTACATGTAAAGTTTTTACGAGAAATGTCGTATGTGTCAAATGTCAATATTTCATTATAGCAAATTTTAAATAACTAAATTCTTATTGATAATAATTAAATTTGTTTCCACGGTTGTTCCAAATTATTTATTCAACTTGCATATACTTATTTTTGTTGAAAAAAATGGTGCCTGTTTAAGGCAACATGAAAACCCCGAAAAATAATAAATATTGATTTTATATAAAGTTTTTTCTTTAATTTATGAAAATATGGGCTTTTTTTTTATATTTGGACACTTGGGATAAAATACATTTGTGTGAAATTCTAACGTGTACCAATTTATAAAATAGTATAGTTACTTATTTTATACAATACGCATTACATGAAAATTAACGCAGTGAACAATGTTATACAATAAGGTTCCAGATTTGATTGTTGAGATACCGCAAACGAATGAGGATATAACCGAAACTCTGTGTCATTTGATGCACTTTCAAATTAAATACTATCGATATTGCTATTATTTCCAAAAATTATAATTGTGTTCCTAACTTTTGATTTGTAAGTACTTTAATTTTATAACAGTGTACCTAGAGATATGCCTAGTACTTACAAGTTCAATCGTAAAAACGCTTTTTCACTATTTTCATTATAATTAATTAACTTAATTGATAATATTAAAAAATGCACGTAGGTTTGATTTAACCCAAAACATCTTGATTCAATTTGATATTAAAAACAATAGAATTATTTTATTTTTTACCATATTAAATATAGAGTTTATTTCCACTATACACATTTAATGATTTCAAACATTCAGCTGAACGTCAAATCAAATATGATTTTATTAAAACAATAAGATGCTATTTACCAGAATCAAATAAATAATATTTGGAAAATATTTTGATTTAACAACACTATACTTATGAACCACCTTTATTGTTTGAGAAACCAATGCGTCATCTGAACCCCTAATCCTACATAAAATCATTTCCAAATAAATTCCTTCGCAGGTAACCCACACGCCCACATTGATTTAGTATTAATTTAGTAACCCTTTTAACGTTATTTATATAATACAAATATGGGATGTTGGATTATTACAAAGTGGTAAAAACCTATAATTAACCAAAGTGAATATCAAATGTTAAATATATATTTTTAAAGTGGACTGCGAAATGTATGTACACTGTTTCATGAGAAGGACTAGAGATGTCTTTAGCATATTCCAATCAAATGAAAGGAAGATTTCCGGATTTAGACCATATATACCACTTTCAAAAATGTAATAATATATTAATGCTTAGCAACCGTTTCATGACCAATGAAATATTATAAATATCAAAAATAAACCTAATATAACTTTATCCCTTCCTTCCTTCCCAGTGAATCATTCACAAAATTAACATGCCCGATGATCACACATCACCATGAGAATAGATTCTAATCACAGATCACCAAAATAAATAGACACGAATAATTTGGCGCCGCATCTAGTGCCAATAGCTTCAACCTATTTAAAACAATTACTTCAAGTTTATAAATTTTGAAACAAATATCAAAACGTCTAACTATTTTTTTCAATTTCAATATCAATTTATTTATTAAATAATATATACATTACAAATTAAGTGTTCATGGCATACATATTATGAAAGTATATATATCAAAATAACAATATTTGATTAATTAAAAATAGCAGAAAATCTGGTCAAAGATATAGGAAAATCCTGCTTCGGAAAACTCCTTTAGGTACATGGAATATATCAAAGTGCAGCATAGCGTAGCTTGCAGGTAGCTCTTCCTACAGGCATAACCATCGGCAGGTTGGTTCTGTATACTGGAATGTGAAACAATCTATGCTGACGATGTCTAATCAAGAACATACAAACCAATGCTCCGCATAATTTCAGGATAATCCATCATACCGCGCAACAATCGATAAAAATGTGTAATCAAATACACTTTCCTTCTAGAACAGATATCTCAGAAACTTCTTTTGGACTTTCTCCACCATAAGAGAGTACTTGCTCTCATGTGGCCCCCAAATCATCGACCACTATCGAGTCTACTTCGCACCAAGGAGTTGTAAAGAGTTCTTAGTACGTGGGTATTCTCGAAAACCCTGGCAGTGCGCAGAACAAATCCTAACATTCTCAAAGCATTACCACTGATCGTCTCTATGTAATCGTGAAATGTTAGGTTGTTCACAAATTTAACACCCAGATCTTTAACACAAATAATCTTAATTAGAATAATTTTTAAATGAGCCAGCCAGCCAGTCAGCCTGGCTGTAGTGTGGTAGATAGAATAAAGAAAGGAGTGCTGAGATGGTTTGGTCATGTGGAACGTATGAACGAGGAAAGAATGGTTAAGAAAATATATGAGGCGAATGTTGAAGGCAACAGGAATAGAGGGCGTCCGCGAAAGACCTGGCACGATCAGGTACTACAAGTATTTGAGGATGGCCCTGTTAAAAGCCGCAGCAACCGTAGAACGTGTATAAGAAGATGTATGAATGTGGCCGAAGCAAAAGTAGTGTGCCAGGATACAAGAGTGTGGCGTTCAATCCTCTCTGCCTACCCCTGCAGGGAAATGGCGTGATGGTTAGTTAGTTAGTTAGTTTAAATGAATCGATAAAAATGACGAAATTATTACAGCGCGCGTCTCATTTTAATTTTGAAAACGATGATAAGGCGACATCTGTTGTTATTATTACAAATTATTGTGCCGCTGGGGCGACACACGAGCAGAGCCCTCTTGGTGATTCCGGTTGAAACTCGGAGCTAATAGGACAGACAGGTAGAAGACGCAATTAAACTTCACCGGCGGTGCTGGACTCGTTAAGTTAATGCCATTAAATCAGCACTCACACGGACCGGGGACACGGCACCAGTAAAATGGCGGACATGAATATGTAATGCCGCACAAACATGGCGGGGAATGCGAATGTCGGAGAAGGCAAAGCAAATCTAAATCCCAGCAAAGGTTTTTTTCGTTTGCGATAAAAGCATCTTGAGGTCTTCGTCAAACAAGTGTATTTTCAATCAAGATATATTATAGATGTCTCATAGTGACAAAAGTATATTTGCAGTTTAGCAAAGAATACTTCCATTATTCGGAAATCGACTAGCGAGAAGGCGTCAATGCTTCGTTTTATATTCTCGTAACAGTCGATTACTTCCCGAATAAAAATGGAATAATATAAATAAGTGAATTAATAATTCAAAGAGAAACATATAACCATCAAATATTGACGACTTGTTAAGTAGCTGAGATAGTGAAATTGGTAGCACGCTGTCCGCGTAAGACAGAGGTCCGTGGTTCGAATCCAGGTTCCAGAATTAAATTTTTGAGTTTTATTATTTGATATTTGTGTTTTTCTCTTCATTTCATTTATTTATTTCGTATAAAATCACATATTTTTTTAATGGGAAAGTAAGTATGGAAATCTTCGGCGTTCAATTTTTTTTTTAATTGAAATGATATTTCAGGGATATTCTAGTGTAATGCTAATAATTTGGAAAAATCTCATTACACTTATAAAGGATATTGCTTTAAAAATTCCAATCAAAAATAGATATCTCATTAATGACATCCCGGTATCCAGCAAGGTACGGTTTTAGGTACATTACTATTCATCAGTTACGTCAACAATATTTTTACACATAACAGGGCCTAAACGAAAATGTGATATCTTACGCTGACGACACCGTTATTGTGTATTTTCGTTTAGGCCCCGTATTTTAGATATATTAGATAAATAGTATATTGCCTAATTCTCATTGTTTGTTAAATTTGATAACACTACCAATATGATTGTAAGTGATTATCCTTCATCATACACAAGAATCTTTATTCTTTTTGGTGAGGTATTATACATATACATATAAAAATACATATAAAAAAAAGATTATCAATTAAATAAAAATAACATTACAAAATACGGTCAATTATATTTTTATGAACATTTGTTTTTGTGTATATTCATGTCACACCTGCCGTATGACATCAATGAATGTTGAACGTTGAAAATAATGAAATGAATGTTATCCTGATTTTGGCAAAATGAATAGGATTAAAAAAATCTCGCTTATATTGATGGCACCACATACAGAAGACGTCCGCTAAAGGCACGACATGATCAGGTTAACCAGATACTAAAAAAAGACTCGACAATTTGGATGAGGAAAAGTGTGATAGGTCAGATGTGTGGCTTTCCATCGAAATGAAAATAAAAGGAATTTGAGTAGGATTTTTATGAATGGGGCAATATAAGGTATTTTACTGCTATCCATTGTTAACACCCCCATGTTTCATGTTATCACTGTATGTATTTCAAATATTATATCAAATTATTATCATTATAATGCTTGAGGTTGTTGTTAATGTCTGCGATAAATTAATGTTAATTTCGGACATCATTCATAGCACGCTGATCCTCAAAGGACTTCTTCCTCCTTCGCGATGGTTACACCCATTATCATAATTCATAACCTCTATATATCATCAGCTTGATGAGGGTTATACTCGTATAGAAGTAGCCCGAAGCGTGTATATATAAAGGAAAAAATCTCTAATCCAAATTTTGGAATAAGGTTCCACTGCGGAGCTCGTTCGATGGAATTGTCTGGAAAAATCTTTGATTTAAAAAACCACCTTTAGTGACCAAGTGATATTTTACAAAGAAATAACAATGAAACTTCATTCTTTTTAATCCATAGTTAGTTTGTTGTAAATTAAATAAAATGGTATAACTTTCGCCAACTAATTAACTACAAGATTATTTATGCCTGTAGAATAAAATGTAGACGGATTAGAATCCATAAATACTTTGAAGCCTAATTTTGCTGTTTCTTTATTACTAATTTTTTTTGCCATAAATTGTTCAAAAAGTTTAAAATTGTGAAGCAAGATGGATCCTTTTCCATTAATCTGTGATAATTTGCAATCGCATATTCTGTTACTAAGGTTAAGGTCAATTTCAATAGATTTTGGAAGCCCATGATCTCCTTCATCTTAGAATTCATCAAAAATTAGAAATACTATTCGTTCAGAAGTGATTTTATTTACCCCTTGCAAGGTTAATGTTGCATGCTGTTTGAAATGCGTAACACCCAAGTTTAAATTCTTCGTCTTCTTCTACCCCTTATCCTAATGGCTCGGGGTTCCTACACCGCATGGGAGGATCAAATTTTTCCTATCTTGGGCTTCGCTCTCCACGTCAACCCAACTTAATTGCTACCTCGCTTCGCAGCAGTCCTCTAACTGTTTCCGCCAGCTTCTTCTAGGACAGCCCCATGGTCCTTTGCCTTCTGGTCTTGCCTTGAATATCCGCTTTGGCAGTCTATGTTCCGGCATCCGCAAGATATGTCCCAGCCGCCGTAACTGTGATTTCTCGATAAATTTGAGTGGGTTTTTTCATTCAAGATCCAACGCTCATGGCCGTACACTAGGATTGGTCTGAAAACTGATCTGAATACTGCCAACTTTGCTCGTTGGCTGAGCTCCCTTTTCTAAGTTTCTATGTTTAAATTCACGCAATAAAAATTCAAGTAATTCATCTTTTTTCAAATCAATTTCTGAAGAATCACAATATTTTAAATTCAATAAATAAATATAACTATTCCTTTTTAACATACAAAAACAAATGAATATAGAAATTTGAAAATGGTATAATATTAAAATTGGCCCTTATTTTTGAGCAACGTTAAGTTGTAAAATAAATTGACGTCTTATATTTCTTACTGAAAATTGTTATATTATTTTCATCTGAACTCATTTAAGCAGGTACGAGTATATTAAAGGTTTATAATATTTTTTTCGTGAAACAGAATAAAAAAATCAGAGAGCCCGGAGGACTTAACCTACTCATATCCTAAGCCTTCCAAATCCTTACCTAATACGGTTTTTTTACACTGTAAATAAATCTTTATTTTTGCTCTCCATTAGACCTGTATTACGGTGTAAAATGTAGTCACAAATACATTTGATTCATCGTTTATTACTAAATCGGACATGTCCGCAGTGAAAGATGCACCCACAATTATGGAATGCTGGTTCCAAAATATATAAATAGGTATATAGGTCGAAATATAATGTACCAATTATTTAAAAAAATATATGACTCAATATATTTTATTTATTTATTTTGTATTTAATTATAATTACAAGATTTTGTTTGGACTGTGCCTGTCTCACTAGAAATATCTGTGTTGAGACAGGTATAGTTTACAATATTGTGTAGGTTCAAAACAAGGTAAATTGATAATAAAGTGTTTAAAGTAACATAACAGAAAATATATCTTATTATATGAGGTTATATTGTGTTAGTGTGTTTGTGTAAGTGTGTCTATTTTATCTCTCCCCTTGTTTCGGATCCACTGTTTTATTTTGTATTTTATGTTAGGGTTGTAAATTGAGGTTAGCCCGGATTGTTTTTATTCGTCAAGCATGCAATTAAGTAATTTGGATCTAAAATAGCTATAGCTCTTTTGTCCATACGTGGTATGTAACCTTGGGATTTGTAGATTGAGTTTGTTTGACCGTGTGGTAATTATTGTTTGAGTTGGTTTAAACTGTGTATTTTTGTGTTTGTATGTGTATTTAAGAGTAGTATTCGCATACACTTGTTTTATATCGAATACACCCAATATATATTTTATATATAGTAGTATGTTGGCTAAAAGCATGTCTATAGTATTATCATCATCATCGACACCACTTTTGGCTCTAAAATCCCTGGTAGGTGTTGGCCTCCTCACGAATTTTCATCCATTGATTTCTATTTCGCGCTGCATCTCTCCAGTTCTGAATTTAACGACATTGATATCTTTGGACACTCCATCTTAGCTTTAGACGTTTTGTATTTAGCAATGACTTTATAATTACATTCAGACATCTACTTCACGTGGCTCAATCATCTGTTTTAAAACTTTCTGTATTAAACAACCTCGAGACGCTTATCTCATTAAAAAAAGTAGCTTCAAGTGAATTTGGTGGTAATACTCACCATTGTGGAGCTTGAGGAAGAAATCCGACTCCACCCATGGAATCTTCCGGGAATTATGTAACTCAATAACTAACCATCACGCCGTTTCCACGCAGGGGTAGGCAGAGAGGATTGAACGCCACACCCTTCCATCCTGGCACTCCACATTTGCTTCGGTCACATTCATACATCCTCTCGTACAAGTTCTGCGGTTATTGCGGCTTTTAACGGGGTCATCCTCAAACGCTTGTTGTATCCGAACATTCCAGGTCTTTCGCGGACGCCCTCTATTTCTGTTGCCTTCAACACTCGCCTCATATATTTTCTTAACCATCCTTTCCTCGTTCATACGTTCCACGTGACCAAACCATCTCAGCACTCCTTCCTTTATTCTATCTACCACACTACAGCCAGCATTGCATTCTCGTCCAATTTGTTCATTCCTTACTATATCGACCAAAGTTTTCCGCACAAGCGTCTTAGTGATCGCATTTCTACCACATTCAGTCTACTTTCATTCCTCTTTTGCCAATTCCGGGCTTCACTTCCATACATTAGGGTTGGCGCTAGAACGCCATTATGTACCGCTAGTCTTGCTTCCTTTGACAGATTCTTTTTGGCCATAATTGCATTTAGAGCACCATTAACTTTGTTTCTCTTTTCTCTTCTCACTCTCTTTTCGATATCATTCTCAGCCTTGCCGTCTCTGCTAAACATACTTCCCTTGATCGTCTTCGGTCCAGTAATTATGTACATTTTGCGATATATGTAGGTGCTGTGTAAAATGTGGCAGACAAGTAAGAAAGACACAGGGAAGTATGAAGAGAATAATCACGATTGTTTTACTCTAGTTTGTTTCGGATGGTTAGGTATTTCCATGATGCGATTACGAGAAAAATATTCAGAAAGTAATGAACGCGGGTGGAAGTTATTTCACGCAGTTCAAGTACCGCGTTCAGGTAGGCCGCCCTATGTAATACATCGCTCTATATAATATCACCATAGCCTAATTGGTACAGCGTCTACACTATAATTAATTTTTAAAACCAGCCGAAAAACGCTTATTAATTTCAAATAACCCTTAATTATTTTTAACCTCAACCAGTTTCCACACCACTGAACCTTTGTTAGAGAGGACGTACAAAATTTTTCTAATAACAAAAATATACTACTTAATCTTGACGCATATTAAGTGTTGGTTTGACAAGCGTTCTGAAGATTAAAATGTTGATATTTTTGCACAGAATTTTGGGTTTTATGGGATGATAACATTTTATTAATATTCATGCTTATTCTCTTTAAGTGCAGTAAGACTGTCAAATATAATGAATAAAACATAAAAATGCAAGCGTGCAGGACTTTTAAGTTGTTATCCTAAACTTAATAACTATAGTTATAAACCTGCTGACATTTATTTATTCATATTTCGCCAATAGACGAAATATAAATCACATGAAAGCTGTGCATCCTACTATATTTGAAGCGTTTGAATATTTGATGCATAAAATGAATTTTAAATGCATATCAATATTTGATGAATATGAATATGTTCTGAAATACACTTAAAAAATGATTAAAAACGGCAAAACCACGCGGCCACGACTACGTGATAAAAATACTGGCTCCCCTAAAATATCGGCCGCTTTCACATTTCCAAATAAAGGTTGAAGGGTGTATACATTATGAATACAAATATCACGTTTTATTATATCGTATAAATTGTATTACAGATAAGTTTATTTAATTTTTTTATACTACTTTTTTATTATTTTACTAGCCATGCAGAATTTTGAAGTTGAAAATTCATAAATAGAAAACCATTTTTTTTTAAATAATTTATATGAATTAACTTTGTAAACACCACTTGTTTATTGAAAAAATTCAACATGTTTCGAAACCAATGGCTTCTTCGTCAGGATAACAAAAACAAAATTTAAAAATCGAAGTACAGAGCAAAATATTAAAAAGTTATATATGGAAAATGATAATAAAAAGTACCTACTTAACATGAAAATAAATTTAAAAGATGAAATATTATATATGAATTTTTTCAATAAATAAGTGGTGTTTACAAAGTTTATTTAAATAAATTAAAATTATGTCACCACAAAATAATAATTTTGCTATTTTTTTTTTATTGATTTTATTCCCTTAAATCTAAATCTAAAAATAACAAAATAATAATGTATGATGTAAAAACGCTGTATTTTGACGACCCTTGCATGTTACCTGAGCCGAATTCTAATTGCGTTTTACGCTCTAATTGTCTAAAGTTGTAATTTCAACATGTTACGGACCGACAGACAGACAAAGAAATTATTATATTTAGATTAGATTGGATAGAGGCACGCACACTACTTTGTATGACTCTGTATGTAATCATGTTAGAGGCGTGAGCATACCTTGGAAACTTTGTCGATCCTTTTTATTTTTACTGCATACTTGAAATCAATTTATTTCTTGATATATTTTATCGGTATTTAGTAAGCGACATTCGATACTTTGGGTGCAAAAAAGACGTGAATTTTTCGAACATGCTCATCCTAGAAACTTTTACTATCCTTGGAAATATTGTCCATTTTATACATAATAATTGTAATTTTTCTCTAACACAATGGACTGCAAAATATTTTTTATAATTTCTTTAACTTATTTAATATGTTTTTACTTTCACAAAAACTTTTAAACTCGATTTTTTTTAGAATACGAACATATGATCTATGCCACTTGATTTAAAATATATTAAAATGTATATTCTTTATATAATGTCAAATGATGAAAAGGGCAAATTTTCAGAAAAGCTGTATAAAGATTATCAAGATCAATGTAAATCGAAATAGGACTGACCAAAATTTTCCGTCAAATGTTGTACGACTCATGTATGATAGCTTACTTTGGGATTCATTCACTTGATATATAAAATCAAGTTTTAGATACGATAATTAATAGACACACTGAAACGTAAAGTTAAATAAATTTAAATTATGTTATTTTATTATTTTTGCAAATACAATTTTTCATCATTTTTTGAGGAAGTTCCTCTAACAAAACAAGAAAAAAAGTAACCCATAAAAAACTAGTTTTTATTATACTCCCTTTCTCATTGAATCAGGTTTCGTACTGCACGCGTCGGGGTCATTTCTCATTTTTATTTATTCCAATTTAAAAAAACCATTAAAATTTCGAAAAATCCAAAATTGTACTATAATTATTAAAACAATTTAAACGAAAATTTGTTAGATCATTTTTATCGTCGCCACGAGTCTGCTTGCAAAGTTTCAGCTCGATTGGGTCACGGAAAAAGGGTTAAAAATCGATCAAAAGTTTTTAAAGTTAAAAGAAAGGGAGTAACATAAAAACTTCCACTTAAATATGATCATACGTGGCCGTAAGTGATGACTTAAAATCTCGTTGTTCGCGCCTCGCCCCGCTTGTGTAATGGCAAAAGTTTGTGTGATAATCTACGATGGAAAAAAAATATCACTTTGAGATTGCTTGAAAATCACTTACAAAAGAACGTCGAAAATGTCTTCAAGTTAAGAATGCTCTTAGGTTTTCACGGCCTCTCAGAATCTTCAAGTTTGTGTTTACTGAGGTATTATGCCGCGTTGTTACGACCTTTCGGGCCGTCATTTCGTATCCCATTGCAGGGTCCATCATCAGGGCTGATGTGTTGTCTTGAATGTTGGTGTCGTGGTTAAGTATCGGCTTGCAATACCGTGCCGAAGTCATGATGTGTTGTATTGTGTTGTATGTATGATTCATCTGTTGTCTGATCACTATCTCTGCGGAGTCTGCGACGAGAATGACTTTGAAGCGCCGGATACCAAGATGTTTTTAATTTGAGACCATCATCTCTATTAATGTTTATCGGATGCTTGTAGATTAGATGTTAGTGTAGTTATATAGGTCGAAAATGTCTTACGAGTTGATTACGGCACTTTAAGTAAGAGATGTGGGTTTGTAAAATCCCTACATAAATATCTCTAAAAATATTTGATTGTACAATGTATAAATTTGTACGGAGTTGAAATAAGCCCCTTATTAAGGCCACTCTGGGACAGGCGTAGCCTAGTAGAGTGGCATAATCCATAAATTTAACAAAAAAAATGTGTAATTTATCTTATATTTTATTGTTAAACTAGTATTAAGTACCTTTATTTGTAAACAAGGATTTTTTTAAATAAATTTTTAAAAAATTTAGGCGAGGAAACTGGCGCAAGTAATTACAGCGGAAAAACATATTTATATATTTTTTTTACTCCCTTTATATTAACTCGTGGCGTCTGCTTGTCTTCTTGTCTGACGAAAAAACTTTGGATCCATTTTAAACCCCTTTCCCGTGATCCAATCGAGCTGAAACTTTGCAAGCAGACTCGTGGCGACGATCAAGAAGATCTATCAAATTTTCGTTAAAAGAAATTAATACATTTTTGGATTTTTCAAATTTTGAATGGTGTCTTCAGACAACTTATTAAGTTGTATGAAAATATTTCAACGCGTCTGGTAGACGCGAAACCTGATTATAGTATAATTTTGGATTTTCGGAAATTTTTTATACGCGTAGGTTAAGCGAAAAAAATAGTAGAGTATAATAAAAACTTGGTTTTTATGGGTGACTTTTTTTTTCATAGCTTGCCACAATTATAATCCAGTTAAAGTATTTATTCTTGCATAATTAAATCCCTTGACAAACGTAAAAAAAAATGTTTTTTGTAATATACATTGTTTATTTTTTTTATTTCGTTCCAAACCGAGTCTCTTCAAGTAAAAACGTCATTTTGTAATTATTTCTTGAGACAGTAAGACAGTATTTATTTTGACCTTTACAGAATTGTTTTAAAATTAATAAGCTCGTATTAATTTTTTTAAACGAATCTAACGTAGTGAAACCGAACGTGGAACTAAAACGCGAACCAGGAAATATCTCTTGGTTCATGTCTATATTTTTACTCCCTTTATTATTAACTCGTGGCATCTGCTTGCTTGCCGGCTTGCCGGGTGAAAAAACTTTGGATCAATTTTTAACCCTTTTCTCGTGATCCAATCGAGTTGAAACTTGGCCAGTAGACTCATGGCGACGATCAAGAAGATCTATCAAATTGTCGTTAAAAAAAATTAATAATTATAGTATAATTTCGGATTTTTAGAAATTTTATTGGTTTTTTCAAATTGGAAGCATTAGAAAAGTTTGATTACTAGCATAGCGGCCCGATAACGTCGCGGAATATTTTCTAAATTTGAATTACTCCGTCGGTATACATAATAGGTACTTCACTACGAATATCGAAAACCTAAATTGACTGACAAATGTTTTTAGAATTTAATCTTCAAAGCATGAAGTGTTTAATCAAAGCTCAAAACATTTGACATTTTAGAAATATATTAAATTACTGTAAGTTGAGTGTTATGTTATATGTTTTAATTCTTCTTTAATTGTTGTTATATTTTACAAAGAAAGGGAGTATAATAAAAACTTGGTTTTTATGGGGTACTTTTTTTACTTGATTTTTATCCTTATTTGGCTATCCTTCGCTAAATAATTCCTCTGGAATATTACTTAATAACCGAACCGGACTGGGTGAGTCCCTCTTAAAATGTCGGTGCGGCGTCTAGACGAGGCAAAGCGTCTATTTTCATTAAACAAACTCCGCCATAAGCCGTTTAGTATTTTAATTAACCGTAATTAATTCAAACTTTGATCATTGCAGAGAATTCCCGGATAAATTGCATAAGGGGACTCGTATATCACGGCGCCCGACGGGAGATAAAAAATACAACTTGAGCAAAATTTCATTATCAACTTCGTCGCTCTCAATAAATTAAAAATATCCCTTCAGTACTAAGACTTCTTCTTTCATTCCTCCAATTACTTTTATTCCGGCTGCAGAAGTCATTTGACAGTATTAACTTTGTTCTTTCGTACAATAGAGGGGATGACTAATTTTATTCGTAATTATTTCTAACGCCGATAAACAAACTTTAAAAAGAAATTAAACCGACTTCAAAAAAAACCTCGAACGAAAAATCACTGTCTAAAAATACTAAAAAGCGAAAAATAAAATGAATTATTTAAAAATGTCCTTAGGTTTTCACGGCCGTTCAGAATCTTCTGTGTATAGTTTTCTGGGATATTCTGCCGTGTATATG
>JADDOH010015105.1:0-42632 GCA_016648135.1 Agrypnia vestita
CAAATTGGTAAGGTGAAAAAGCTTGAAAGGTGGGTACCTAACGAATTGAGTGAAGCAAATCAACAAACGCGCGTTGACTGCTGCGTTGCATTACTCAACCGGCACATAATGAAGGGATTTTAAATCGAATCATTACCTGTGATGAAAAGTGGATCCTGTACGATAATCGGAAGCGCTCATCGCAATGGCTGAACCCTGCCGAACCAGCCAAACCATGCCCCAAGCGAAAATTGACTCCAAAAGTTACTTGTGAGCGTTTGGTGGACTAGTGCTGGTGTCGTTCACTACAGCTTTCTTAAATCTGGCCAGACAATTACGGCAGATGTCTATTGTCAGCAACTGCAAACCATGATGGAAAAGCTAGCTGCTAAACACCGAGGACTGGGTATCGCTCTAGTACGGTAGGCCACTGCTGCTTCATGATAACGCTACACCACACACTGCACAACAGACGGCTACCAAATTAGAGGAGCTTCAATTGGAATGTCTAAGACATCCACCGTACTCTCCGGACCTTGCCCCAACAGATTACCATATTTTTCGAAATTTGGATTCTTCTTGCAAAGGAAAAAATTCAACTCCGATGGGGCAGTCCAAACCGCCTTCAAAGATTTTATTGATTCCCGTCCGAATGGTTTTTTTAGTAAAGGGATCGATGAACTACCTTTGAAATGGCAAAAGTGCATAGATAGCAATGGTACATACTTTGATTAAATAAATATATTATAATAAAAAAAAATCGGCTTTATATTCCTCCCATCCTAACGTCAATTTCATATGTAAGGACCTAATATTACTTATATTATTATATTATTTCAGTTTATTATATCATTATATCATTGCCCATAAGTATGAAAATAAAAATAGAGATCATATTCATATTTGTAAATATAAAATGTAATAAAAAATATATATACGAGTACATTCAAACTTGGGTCGTGTCGATTATTAATGATCCACATGCCATTTTGAGTCACGAATGTCGTAGGTTAACTATCTCCGCCCTAGATCCATTGTTATAATGAAAGATTATAATAGAATAGATATGATAATAATATACGTTCAAACAATTGTTATTAATTATAAAACTATATCACAGTAGGCAAATGTTTTAAAATAATACATTAAAATTAATTTGAATGCAAATATATAATATGCAAACCACCCTTTAAAATTCAACTGACTATTTATTAAGAATATTTTGAGTGTGTTCAAATTTTTCAGAACAGTGCTGGATTTTTGTCACAGGAAAATCATCAATCAATCAATGTATATTATGGATTTCTCACAGAAACGAAACAGAATTTTTATGGGAAAGAAGGTAGAGAATCTTTTGGGTGTACATAGGGCTTACGACCTGTATAGCTGGCTTAAGTGATCACTTTACAAAATGTAATGTTATTGAAATTAAGACATCTCACGAGGCCATTCAGTCATAAAAGGCCAACAAAGTGGAGCAATTTTCTTAATTTTTAAAACATAGTGGGTTTGTTAATTTATTAATTGAATAAATAATTTAATTTATGCCAATATAATAAAATATTCGTATTTAAAATGTATGGAACTTGATGAATATATTTTAAAACAAATATTTTCAAAAACGCAAGAGAAGATATGAGAAAAAATGTGAAATTTGCTCACATTGCCGGATGACAGATCGCCTTAAATTAAAATTAAAAATTTATTTAAAATTGTAATTAAAAATTTATTTGAAAGGTCGACGACAGTACAATAGAAATAATTCAATTTGTTGTACACAATTGGCAACAAATCTTGTTTATTTTGTATTGCTATGCGACTCTGCTTTATATTACTATGCGAATGAATATATTTGTTTTATATTTCTATACGACAAATACAGCTATTCTTTGATGTATGTTGAAAAATAAAGTATTTTATTGATAATTTAATTTAAATATATTTTTATTTCAATAATGTCGTGTTGTAAAATAAACATAGAGGGTTACTAATTTATATATACTGAGTATTTTATCATTAATTCTTTCTAAGACGTAGGCTTTAATATTAGACTCAAAAATTCTGTCCAAATAATACCCACTCTTAACGTATAATATCTTCAAATATTTATTCTTATAAAAATATGTTCCTAAAATATTAAAAAAAAAGTATTAAAATTTTTGAAATTAAACAAATATACAAACATTTTCGACAGCTAAACATTTTCGGCAGTCACCTAAAAGACAGAAAGCAATACACCACACTACACGAAACCACAAGTACATATATGAATGTCAGCTATGGTGTCCCACAGGGATCAATCCTAGGACCATTACTCTATATAATATACAAAAACGACCTGGAGCAGCTAAATATTAGAGGCAAATTAATACTCTATGCGGACGACCTCGGAAACATTACGAACGAAAACGGAAATTTTACGAAAACAATAATGACATAGAAACCACAAAACAAATCAACAAAGACATAGACATATTAATGGACAAAAAGAAATATCCTTAAACGCTCAAAAATGTAACTACATTAACTTTGAGGCCAAACGGAAAATGCATAAAATGGACATAAAAATTCATAATGAAACACTTACTGAACTAGAAAATACTAAATACTTAGGACTCAACATAGACAGACATCTCAAATGGACCTTTCAAATAGACAAAGTAACTGACTCACTGACAAAATTGACCAGCCTATTCCACAAAATATACGAAATCACACCAAAGACCGTAAAAATTCTGATGTACCAGGCATACGTCAAGAGTAGAATAGAATACTTGATACCATTCTGGGGAACCGGAAACAAAACTAACCCAAACAGACTCCAACGACAGCAAAACAAGATATTAAAAATGGTCTATGATCTGAAATACCGGACACCAACTGAAACTATATACCGTATAACACAACAATTAAACATCGAAAGCATTACAAAAATCGAAACACTTAAAATCATTCACAAACTAGCAATTGGCGAAATACAAGACGAAGACATAAAATTAGACAAAATACACGAAAAACACCAACACAACACTAGAATGGCTCAAAACTATCACATAACACACGCCAAAACAAAAACAGGACAATCCCGACTAATTTGCAACGGACTAAAACTGTACAATGACTTGCCACAGCAGACCAAACAACTGACCACTGACAAATTCAAAAGAGATGTGACAAAAATATTAAAACTCGGCCAAATATAAAAAAAAATTCCTTTGTATCTAAATTATAATATTATATTTTCTTATATTTGAATCTTGTAAATGTTACCCATAAACCTTTTAGGTTTCCACTACTTTTTAAATAAAAAAAAAATATATATTATTAATTAAAATAGCATTTTTTCTTTCAAAATTTGAAGGTGCATCGCGTGCGAAATGACCAGTTATTTACTGACCAATGTGGGAATAATAAATTCAAGCTTACTAGCTCCATAACTCCATTAAATAGCTAAGGAATTCAGAGTCATAAAGTAGCATTAAAGGGAGTGTTTAATCTATTAAAAACCAACATCTAAATCTCATAATTATTGATTAGTAAAAAAAGTATATTTATTAAAAGTATAAGTATTAATGACATGTATATATGTATGTTCTTTATCTGTCTTACTTCAAATATTTAAAGGAACCATGCTATAGTATACATATATATTGCCGCTGGTAATGATAGCTATATATTTTTAAAGTGGACTATATATCAATGTTCTTTTTAATAGATAATTACATAATATTCCGAATTATTTAACATACGCATTAGAATACTCCTGAAAATTATTATTTTCACTTTTATAAACAAGTTTATATTTTAACAACACAATCACTGTTTTTTATCCTCAGAGAGATTATCATATATATAAATATGTTTTCCATGTTAATAGATTTTTATACCATTTAGCTTAATTCATGATTATCCCTCTGTGGATAAACCCCGGTAATTTTGTTCTATATACATATAAAAATATTATTAAATATTTTTTTAAATTTACATATGTTATATGACATGTAACTTTGTAGATGAGATGCAACAGCATTGCAAAATAATTTCCCCAGGGTCCAGGCGTGAGGTCAGCTTCACAAGATAATATTTTAAGTCTGACCCTGACAACATATTGCAGGATGTCAATGCAATACATAATATGTTTATCGAAGAAAGATGTTTCAAAGAAAAAAAATTAAAATATTTTGAGTGTATAAAAATTTTTAAAAACACAATACTGAATTTTATCCCCAGGGGGACATTATCAATTAAGATATATTATAGATGTCTCTCATACCGATGGAGCTATTTTTTATATAGGAAAGTAGGTATCCAATCAAAAATATAGATATCTCTTAACCAACATATAACTCATATAGTAAATAAGGTGTGCAAAGAAAACATATAAACATCTTCCAAAAATTTGATATGGGAATGTGAGCGGGATGGGGAGGGGTCCACACAAAACCTCTTCTCTGCCTCGAAGGCGCAGAGACAAATGACAATTGGAATATACTTGTCATCCATTAAGTGGGAACACCTATGAACACCAAAAAGTCTTACATAGCTACTTTCCCATATAAAAATAATAGCTTCGTCTATATGAGAAATCTATCATTAAACTACGAACGACAGCCTGCAATAAAATATTCATAAAAGAATGGCCAACAATATGAAAATTTTACATAATCCTATTATGATTATCATGGAAGTACTTGCGTTTGCGATAATTTGGACGCATTTTCAATTAAACAAACTATCCAATAATAAATACTGCTCTACAGATTGCAATACGCAACATTATTGTTTGGTCATTCGTTAATTAAATCATCGGTTCATCTCGGTGTTCGATTAAATTTATTAATTAATTAAAGGGAAATTTCAACCCGAACCGAATCAAAATATATCTGCAAATTGCGAGGATTGCTCTCCAATTTTAATATTTTTTGCCTGCCATATTTTCAATAAACTATTTTTTCAATCTCTCATATTTTTTTATGGTAATAACAAATAAATCAAATCAAGATACGCTTTCTTTGCATACGTTCGTAATCTATTTTTTAACATCACCCATGTATTACGACTGAGAGCTCAATAATAATGGAGAAATATTAATTTTTACGGGAAAAATGACGAAAGCATGATTCAATACTATGTAGTCATCCACTTTACGTAAATATTGAAAGTTTCAGAGCTCTCCAGAGTCGAGAAGTAAGTGAAACAGTAACAAGATTTCACCACAAGCAACAGACAAAGAGAGTTAAATAAAAGCATATACAAATAGTCAGAGAGACGCTCGTGAAATGTGGTATCTACACATAACATGGCAGGTGAACTACTAATCATTTACTAAAGGACCAATATTAAAGTTAAGTCTAGCTTCAACTCTGTAATGTGATGGGATGTAAAGCATTGGTCGAATCCCAAGAATATAAAAATTGATGTCACCTGCTCGGTTAACAAAATGCGTCAAAAATGTGTTAAGGATTAAGTCAACTGTCCTCATAATAATTTCCTCTACTGTGTTGGTAGCTCGCATGTTGAGCGAGAAGTTGCGAAGACTGCTTTGAAACGAGCAATTGATGATGATGATGTGATAACAGTATACGATGTGAGCAAGATGATGATGAAGTGATAACAGTATATGAGATAAGCATGATGATGATGAAGTGATAACATATGACGTTAACAAGATGATGAAGTGATAACAGTTTATGACGTGAACAAGACGATGATGAAGTGATAACAGAATATGAGATGAGCAAGATGATGAAGTGATAACAGTGTATGACGCAAGCAAGAAGACGATGAAGTGATAACTGTATATGACGTGAACAAGATGATGATGAAGCAACATGACAATAAAATTGACTCGCATATTTTGCATTTTAGATTGCAAAAAAACAGAAAGCTTATGGTATCGAAATTCAAAACAACTTTTGCGCAAAGACACCAAATTAAGTTTTATCAATTGGAGACTAATAAAGAAGTCGATTCCGGGTGGTACCGTGCGCCAACAATTAAATTGTAACATTTATATTGTAATAACTAATAAACAATACAAATCAAGAGAATCTATTCTTACTACTTTGTGCCTTTCTTACTTGCTTGCCACACGTTGTGCTAAACCCCACGAGAAAACAAGAATATTTATTTTTTATCCAGGATGGAGACATGTGTGCGGTTATTATGCTTTTACGTATAAGATAAAATAAATTTTGAAGTGTTCTTGCAACAATACCGGTTATATTTTGTTTCTTGTCTTAGTTATGGAGTTGTTGGCTGTAGTTGAATAATGTAGTTGAATTAGACCTATCTTGCCGATAAGTCTAATTCAACTACGATAAACGGCTGCGTGTAAGGGTAACGGTTGCTGCTTTTACATTATGCATACTCATAACTGGTCTGACATTTCAAATCTGAATTTGTAAAGCCAACGTAAATGAAAAAAATACAAAGCAAATTTTTCGAAAAAATAGGTTACCACCGAGAATTTCTATTTCTGGAAGACTGCTCTTCTAACTAATAGCTAAAGAAGAATTTATCTTATGACGTCATGTTGAGGAATAAGACTAGGGTTTATGCACGAATCCTCCATCTATTTTAATTTTTACTAACTAAATTTTGTACTCCACACACTATGACCTATTTTGTTATAACTATAGTTTCGAGAAAAGTAGGTCATCTCATTATTATCAGTTGTTACCAATATAAAATATTTTCTGTTTTCAACCTATTTGGGAAGACGGGCGGAGTGCGGTTATTAGAGACTTGCATTAATGAATTATTATCAGCTTGTAAATTTTGAAAAGATATGAAAAGGTCGAACTGAATACTCTTAAGAGGCCCCAGTACACGATTTTCGTACTTGCTCTCGATTTTGCTAAATTTAAAGCAAACTTATTAAATCATTTTGCAAAACCCATAGCTAAACAGACTTTTAATCAATTTTATTATGATAGATCCATTTACTCTTGAAGCTTTTTAAAAAAAAAATATGAACAAATATATTGTTATAACATCAAAAAAATTATAACCCCGAAACACTATTTTAGTTTTCATGCAATAGAGTTATCTTTGGTACACTTAATCTAATATTTTATATATACGTTTTTTTTTTGTTTGATTTATACAGTTTGAAGAAGAAGTGGTGCTATTCAGACATTAATATTTTTGGACAAGCTGTTAAATATATCGTTTTAAAAAAGACAAAAATTAAACGTTCTGTTTCCTATATTGCAGTTTCCATAAAACCATTTAAATATTGATTATTTTAATTAAATTTTACATGCGTACTAAGAAAATTTCACTGTCATTAATATAAAAATATTCAAAAAATTATACCTCATACTCGAGAATTCGAATTAATTAAATCGTATAGTCTGTTATGGTCGTGCGTGGCGCGCTGGGGGCGGGGGCGAGCGGCGGCGAGCCCGCGCACTTCAGACTATACGATATAATTAATTCGACTTCTTGAGTATGAGGTATAATTTTTTGAATATTTTTATATTAATAACGGTGGAATTTTCTTAAATACGAAAATCGTGTACTGGGGCCTCTTAATAGATTACTTGAAGAGATTCGATTTTGTTCTTTTGTAAAAAATACGTTTTTTTACTAGGAAATTTCATTATGCAAGAATAAATACTTTACCTACATTATAAATGCGTCTTGAATATATGACGAGAACATATGTACTTCCGTTATGTCCCCTATTTAGTCCCCTGTGCAGTCCCTTCGTCTAAAGAAGGGGTTTCGTTCTTCTCCGTACAATTTTATACTCTGTGTATTCATCTTATTTTCGTCATTTGTATTTGCTTCCACTGCATGTTTGGTCTTGCAAAGTGTCTTCTTTAGGTAAATCCAAGCATTACTTGGGCGATCAATAATAGCAAGTTTCCTTAAGGTGATCCTAAAATTAACACTCACAAGTTTTTGAGGTGTCCTTCACGTGTTTAACTGAGATATTTGTGAAGAATAGAAAAAGCTCAAATTGTCAGAACTTTTTTAACCGAATTTCTTATTTGGCTTTTCTTTTTGACACCTGTCACACTTCTTAAACTTTCTAAGAAAGAACTTAACAATGTATCCATTTTTTCCAGTAGAACACCATTGTTGATTTTTTAGATATAACATTTTGCATTATCGTTACAGGCATGTATTTTAACATATAATATTTTTCTATATTTATTTATTTAATATAAATAGCCTTTTACCTACTATGCATTTATACATAATATTAATACAACAACAATAATAATGTATGTGTATAACTTATAGAAATAGATTAAACGTCAGTGTTGAAATAGACAAAAAAAGTATAAAAGAGTAGAGATATAATACAATAAAATACATTAATAATAGAAAATAGAAAGCAGACGTATAATACGATAAAACATGTGAATGATATAAATATTTTAAGAGATAAAACATAAAACAGTTGAGGAGTAATACAATTAAACACATGAATAAAAAAAAATGAAAACCCCATTAAAAGTATTCGTGCACTTATTATGAAAGTGGCATTACACTAAAAACATAAAATTGACATATTTCCGTTGGATTAGACATAATTTTAAATATAAATATTTTAAACCAGCGCATATGTTGTAATATAAGAATACAATAATATACACTTCGTCAATTTTGAAGTGATGTATTATATAAAATAAATAATAATATTATTTTAAAAGTTGATAGTCATCAAATCAGTTTATTTCACATACGTCTGCCAATTTCTAATATCTTCATCCAAAATGTCAAAATATGAAATTAAATCCAATATTTCCGCTATAGAAATATAAGAATTTGACAGATATAATGAAATTTCTCATATAAACTTTACACGTACATTAAAAAGTATGTCTATAATGTGCTGGGGTACTAATCACTAATTATAACAATTTTTATCCTAGGATTAGGGAGGATTCGCAGAGCTATTGAATGTTTTATGAATTGCATAACTATTTATTCATTTGTATACTTTATGTATCTTTCGAAATAAATTAATTATGACAAAAAAATACAAAAAAAACTTAATAAATTAAGATAAGTCATGAGAAGTCGTGAGGGAATCGAACGATAAATAAAGTGAATAATCGAACGAAGTACTTGCTATCAAAAATATAGACATTGGTTTAATTGGGTATATTCATAAAGTTTACGGAATGTGATTAAATTGTAAAATATACTTACAATGTGAAATACAACAATACCTATAATCATACATCAACAACCACCCCCTCAAAAGTCTCTACGAACAGTAGCTACCTATGTAGTTTTTTATGTTACTCTTACCACAGTTTCCCCGTAGCTAATGGTGACAAACTACACATTACTTGAAAATGTTATATACATTGTAAAATCATAATTTATGGAAAAATAGACTGAACAAAGAAATTCTTGTGGTTCGGGCATTCAGAACAAGACGTAGGTATATCACTATATAACTGCCTAGTGACTAGGGTTATTTACCTGAGTGATTTTTATAGTTTATTTATCATTTTGAAAAAAAAACCTTCGAAGAAAAATTTGTTTCTACCGCACCAGAAAAAAGTGGATCGATCTAAATGGATAATATATCGCGCTGTATATATAATAAAGCCAATGTGCCGTTTAGTACATTCTGAGATGAACGAATCAATTTGTCAATTTTTCATATAAATAATGGAGATTTTTTTTTGCATTACAGATTGCGCTATTTACAATGCAAGTATATATCTTGAAGTACCTAAATGGAGGCGATCCGCTGCTTGATGCATTCAATGCTATCATTAAATACATCGACATGATCGCTCAGTTCATAAAGGAGTTGCACACTATGCGTTATGGTGTGCTTATTCATTATATCCGTTCTGCATTTTGAGACATGAAATAGCGCGTGACCTCGATTTCGCAAATAATTATTTGGTTCAAACAGGGCATAATTCTCTAACAGGTTCGGGGCATCAATTTTATTTCTTAAAATTTTGACCCCCAACATGACTAGGCCCTCCTGTCTGAGCGACCCGAGGCTGCGGTAGTTGCATTCCCTCAGCATACTTCATGGTTCATTAATGTAGGATATTCTCCTGTTCTGCGCATGTATAAGTAGCGCAAGAATTTCTTTTGAATCCGCTTAATTATGTCGATGTATTTCCTTTGGTTTGGGCTCCACACTGCCATTCCATATTCCAATTTTGAACGAATGATGAAATTGTACATTTGATCGATGCACTTTTCATTCGAAAATGCTTTTGATATATGTGTTAAGAAACCTAAAAGCTTATTACACATTTTATCTAGTTGGTTTAGGTGACTTGAGAAAGTCAGTCTGGTATCAAAGACAAAACCGAGATCATTGATCTCAGCAACGCGTGAAATTTTTTCTTTATTGATCGTATCTTCTTCTTTTGGTGTCATGTCAGGTCCCCCCAACGTTGACTATCACCCGAGAGAAAGCGTCCCTGTCCTGGGCAGCACGAAACAGCTCTCCAACACTTCTTATGCCCGTCCAGTCGCGTATATTGCGGAGCCAGGAAATTTGTCTCCTTCCAACACCTCTACGACCCTCTATCTTGCCCATAAGAATCAGGTGGAGCAATTCATATTTTTCTCCTCTGAGCACATGACCCAAATACGATACCTTTCGGATTTTGATATTTGTCAGCAACTCTCTATTCACTCTAGCTCTTTGAAGAACTCTTGTGTTGCTGACCATATCCGTCCAGGGTATCCGGAGCATTCTCCGATGTATTCACATTATTGATCGTATAATCGAACTATATTGGTTTTACTGAACCACTATAAGTAAGAGTATAATATATACTATAGAGTATAATATATACTAAAAAAAAACATTGCCGTTCATCTGGAAAGTCTGCTAAGTAATTATTTAAAATATTTTTTATAAATCTAGTCTGTGAAATTATTTTTTAAAACAGTTTTATTCGTTTATCTCAGAATGTACTAAAACGGCACATTGGCTTTATTATATATACAGCGACGATATGTTAATCAATTAATAAATGAAACTTACAGATAAGGTCTATATATTGCCGGAAAGGTAGGCTGATGTGGTGTAATTGGTAATATACCTGCGCGGAAAGCTAGGGGATCTGGGTTCGAATCCCAGGAGCAGCCAAAATATTTTTTCGTTGATTCAATTTTTTTGCAAGCTTTTTTAATTGTTAAATAAATTTGGTTTTCGTGTAGTTAATTTATAAAAATGTATTTACATATCATCAGAAATTTATATCCATCGAATCAAATATATTTTATTTAATTGCGTGAAACAAAAACAAAAATAACAATACCATTCACTTGATATTTATAATCACTACAAAACACAGTTCTAAAATTTTAAAAAAATATTTAGCAAATTGAGAATAATTAAGTAACATGAATCAAGACACAAAATGTGGGGATCTTAAAATATGTAGTAATTTGTTTATAAGATTCGACGTAGGTATAAATTGATTTTTTCAATAAATTAAATCTAAATATTTTATTGATATATTAAAAATGTGTTTCTACAGGATGTTTAGAATAAGTATGTGAACTTCATTATTTTTTTTTTAAAATAAAATATTGAATCCAGAATTTGATCGACATCACTAAACACGTGTGCACTACTAGTTTAGTAAAAATAAATTTGGAATTTGAAGGATAAAAGGTGGTTATTGGAGCTTGCCGTGTAAGTAGGCACAGCTCCAGGGAGATAAATTGTCCGTGCAAAGGACACCGTCTTTAATAATTCAAAAGAGACAATGTCAGACCCAAAACCACTCAAAATGACGTCAACTGACTTACCAGATGGCTGGATCCTGATCTCTTTGCACAGCACGTGCGATTATTTATTTTAATTTCTTGAATTAGATAGGCGCGCTGTTGTATGGCAATGCGGCGGTCTATTCAAAATATATGTTATATTTCGCGTGCTGGCGCGAACGGATCAAAACGCAGCGGCACGATTCACTCAAGATTAGCGGCAATATTATAAATATGAATTTAATCGCGAGATTAATTAAGTTATATAAAAAAGATGCGTTGCTCCAAGGTCAGAAAGTGAAGTGAGCGCTGTCATGCTCATGCGACATCTGTTGTTGCGTCCCAACCCATCTCTGGCCAGGGGGGAGACACTCCGGATGGTCTCCGGTCGAACAAACATCGACAGACAAAAATACAGTATTCTTATGCATAAACATAATTTGATAAAATTGTAAAATAAAATCTCTTATTATTAGAGTATTTTTAAACAGTTAACACAAAATACCATCATTTTCATTATGTCTTGACTTATTTTAACATTAATTGTTAAACAGGGCGTTTCAGAAAAATCATCGAGTAGATAATAATAATTAGTATTAGGAACGGCTACTTGACTCAAATGATCATTTGCCCATGACGATGGAGGATAGAACGCAGGTGGCCACCGACATACAGAAAGACCACAAATACTCCAAGTAACCCTGTTTCTACTGCATCCTTACTACTTCATTTCATCTACAAGCTTCAATTCCATTATCATCAAGTCCGAGCCAGTACTCCAATATGCATCGCCAATATTCCTCAGGCGGCGAGGTAAAAAATGAAGTTGTCACGATGGTGTGATACCTGCGATGGATTTGAGCCTCAAAGTGATTAAACTAAGTGTTTCCCTGTCCAGCTCGGTTGTGCCTCCTCGGCGAGGTTCCGAGACGCGCGAGTGTTCCAAGTAACGGCGGATATTAAAGTTCATTCCGAGAGTGAGGCGTATAAAAGTAAAATATTCCTGTTTTAGAAGTCATCCCGCAGATAAGACAGAAGTAGTAAATGGAAGAACTCACCGCCGCATTGAATCAACGTCCATTGGGCAGGGATCCTAAATTGTTTCTAAAATTTAAAAATTGGCATATTTGGACAATTTATAAATTCGGGAAGGTTTAATATACAATCCAACGAATATTTACAATAAAATTCCAGAGGACATAAAAAGGAAAAAAATATTAAATTATAAACTGCAATGCTCTTGTTTCGGGATGAGGTTGCTCCAAGTAAAGACTTAGTTCTCGTAAGTATTTATTCGATAACAATAATGGTTTAGACAATCGTTTATACAGTAAGATGGATTCTCGATAACAATGGTAGTAAAAGCGTCTCGATTCCACATTCGTGCGCCCTTTTATACATTCTCTCTCTCTGTCATGCAGTCTCTTTCTGGCGTCGCGACATACGTTCCTCAGATCTATTACATAAACAAAAAAAAAAAACTAACCCATAAAAACCAAGTTTTTATTATACTCCCTTTCTCATTTGTATTGTTTCCAATTTGATATTCAATCAACGTATTCCTCTTGCTTTAAGTTCATGTGGAAAATCTATTCCATATATATCATTATCCTTAAAACTTGTTGAATATTGAAAACGTAATAATTGGTATAGGGGGGCACGGCGTCGGCGAAACCGTCTGATCGGACCCATGGATCGAGTCAAACAAGTTGAAACAGGTTTCGCGCCTTCTGCACACGTCAGGCTCCATTCTCATTTATATGGTTTCCAATTAGAAAAAAAAACGTTAAAATTTTGAAAAATCCAAAATTATACTTTAATTAAATTTTTTTAAACAAAAAATGTTAGATCATTATTATCATCGCCTCAAGTCTGCCTGCAGAGTTTCAGCTCCATTGGATCATGGGAAAAGGGTTAGAAATTGATCAAAAGTTTTTTCGGCAGACAAGCAGACACTACGAGTTAAAAGTAAGGGAATAAAAATACGAAAGGTTTTCAGATTTGAAACACACATACAATTTTCAAAATTTTTGATAATGTGTGGATATTCTTACGATAAAATTGTTGAACGTTGAATTGTGTAGAGTGATCCACTTAAGCCAGCTCATACACTTTGTAAGCCCTGGGCCATCCTATAAAAAGACTTTAATTAAGGAAATCATAGAGGAAAAAAAATAATATTGCGCTGTCATAGAAAATACACAAATGTTTAAAGATTCAGAGCTCTAGTAGTCGGGAAGTTGCTGATATTTCGTATATTAAATTTAGAGACAAACATTATAAGCCAATTTATAGGGTGGCCCATTGGATACGCAAGATTTTAATTTTCCTCCATTATTTGAAATATAAGTTAGAGTTAAATTTGCCAACTTATATAAAGCAAAATGGAGAAAAATTTAACTCCGGCATTCCCGATGGGCCACCCTGACATACTCGTAAGTACTGTGTTATAATTTACGCATATGCTTAATCAAATCAATTAAAAATTCGTGAATCTTGACACAAAACATTTAAACATACACTGTAATACGTTTGTATATTTTAATAAGAAAACGGCCGTGCTGGCGCGCAATATCATTATTGAAACCTGCCGCATGCTCCGTAATATCGCGGGTCTTGTAAAACCACATCGTTCGTCGCGACTCGGTAATCCAGTGATGGGTTGCAGTCTCAACCCTCGAGGGTAGGTCGGCTAAGAGAAGCATTCGGGTGGCTAAGAGTTATTAACACCGCCCGTCTAACCAAGGGCGTGACGCGCATTGTTTCACTAAATTGCATTCGGCTTTGCGGTGTTGGATAAAAAATGCGAAAACTGCCAAAGATCTTTGCAAAGATACGCAAGATTTAGTAATGGATTTAATAGAATAGAAATGGTTCATCAAAATCGAACTTACTCGAATGAAAATTACATTTCAATTAATGTATATAATAGATGTCCCACAGAGACGAAACTGTAGTTTTTTATGAGAACGTAGGTATAGAAGACTTTTGGGTGTACATAGGACTTATGACCTATCGTATGGTTGGCTTATGTGATCACTTTACACAATGTAACATTCGCCATTTCCACCCATGATAGAATATACCATGCCTACTAATTTTTGGAAGTTGTATATATTTGAATTACATGCCACACATCATATATGCATTGTAACAACCTTTCCATGCGGCCTGTACAAAGCCATTTTCATTCCCATAAATCCCCACAGATGTCGTTAATGTCACTAATGAGAAAATCTACAATTGATTTTACGGAATTTTTGAAAGCAAAATACTTTTTCTGTGCAATTAAATTCATCCGAATTACTAACATTACATTGTTCAAATTTTTCAGAACAGTACTGGATTTCATGTCACATAGACATTATTAATTAATTGATTAATAATGTCTATTTGACATGAAATCCAATACTGTTCTGAAAGATTTGAACAAACTCAAAATATTCTGAAAATAATTTACTTTATGTCTTGTGTTTCTTTTTCCTTGAGATCGTTTTTTTTATCTTTAATATAAAATTGAACATATAATGTATGTAAAGATAAATGATTTTATCAACACAAACTTACCACACTGCTCTGAAATATATCACACAGTCGTACTATATTCAAAAATTAATTTCAGCTTCTGTCAGTCGTTTGCAAAGAGTTGTTCCACAAAAATTATATTCTTAAGGGATTGCATCACCTTGTCATTTAAAAAAAAGTTTTTTTTTGCCTTTTTAAAAAAGTTATTAAAATAATTTTAGTAGTCATTTATTTAAAAATTCTTTGAAATTGGGTGAAGTATAGTATTTGTAGTGTGGTAGATGAATTTTTAGACGAATTTTATTATTTTTTCCCTACTACACCGTTTTAGAGTTTTGAAGCCGAATCATTCAGATTTTCAAAAATTTTATTAATAAAATTATCTTTAATATAGCATACGATTTTTTTATAAAATGCGTCGTTTGATTATTACGAATTTAACATAATTTTTTTAAAGGAGAAAAATTTAAATCATTTTCAAACTTATCTCTATTGCACAAAAAAATCAATCTTTTTCGACATGCTGAATCATAGACATTATATCTTTAAAAAGAAAATTGATGAAATTTTCATTTGATTCAAACCCTGGCGAAATGATTATCCCTAGTAGCTGTGCGCATCACGTAAAAGAACAGACAGTACATAAATCATCCATTTTTTAATTCTCAAAATAATGTACCGATTAAAAATCCTAACCAAATATGACGTAAAAAATGAACGAATTTCGTATGTGCAATATGTATCACCACAATTGTCATTATACCATTTTTATCATTTGATATATATCTCGACTATTTAAAAGATTACTGCCGCCTGCAAGTTCAAGAATTTCGGAGTGTTTTTAGAAAGAATGAAAATTTTATAAAATATCGGTTAGCTGAGTTTATCAAATTTACTTTGAGATGTATAAAATTTCATTCAAAAAACATACTCGCATGCTATCCGTTTAACAAAACAGTGACCACATAAAAAAGGTAATTAAAATATGCTATGTTCATAACTACGCAAGTTATGCTATAATTTTAATCCAAAGAAACATATACTTCACATTCACATTAAATATTTATATGTATAAAATTAACGAACAAAGTAGAAATTAATGAAATGTATCAACAAAGCAAGATTTAAAAATATCAGATATATATATTGAAGTAACACAAACATATGCCAAGGGATTAAAATATTAATATTTTGATAATATTGGAATGAACAATTCACAAAACTTTTAAGTTATTTTTAATATTTAATAAAACTCGATACATGATTATAAAATTCTTCCCCAAACGACGTATTTAATTGAATAACTTATACAGTTATTTATTTTTCTTACAAGTTTTTCTTACTACAAATATATGTATAAAATTGTATAGGTTTATTTGTATTATAATATATAATTTATATATGTGAAGGCTGATGGGGGATTACTAGAAATCCACTTAATGTAAATCAGATGTAATACAAATAAAAGTATTTTTTTTAACTTTAAATATTGTTGATTTAAAAAATCTTCAGAATAAATTAAACAATTAACTCATAAACTGTATAATTTTGTTCAACGAGGATTATTTCTTTCCAAAAACCTGTAATTTTTTAAATATTTCGTTTTTCGGTTGTGTACCCCTGTTCTCTCCTTTTAGTTCATGACTATGCAAAACAAATCACATGAAAACCACGAGAACTGTATTGAACCGGTGCACAGTGTTGTGAAACGGAGTTTTCCCGGCCATAAATCAATTGGAGTAAATGCGGACGCGAGATCTCACTTTGTATTGATTTAAGTGAACCATGTATACTAAATAAATTAAAGATTCTTCTTTCTTCATATTTTTGACAAAGCTAGAAATCTATCTTGTACTTTGTATTTAATCTACTTAGAAAAGCTTTCGACTCCATCAATTGTAAATATATATGAAATAGTATTGAATATCCAAAGTATGGATGTTCTTACGATGGAATTGGTGAACGCTACATTATGTAGAGTGATCACTTAAGCCAGCTCATTAGGTTAAGATCCTTGGGCCATCGAATAAAAGACTTCCGTAGACTTATCTCATAAAAATAGCTTCGTCTCTGCGAGACTTCTATAATTTATCTTAATTAAATAAGACTCCCGCAGCGGACAAATCCAGTTATTGTGATCTCAGAACATAGCCACATATAAAAATATTGTTAAATTGTATTGTTTTAAAAATAAGCGCGTTGTCCTAATAAAGTCGTGAATAGATACAAAAATTCTAAGAATTTATTTTATTTGTTGAGCAAATAAGTAAAAAGTTATAAGTTGTAGCCCTTATAATTTATTTTTAAAAAACATATCCTACAAGGGATCACTATATAAAATGAGGAAATGAATTTCTTTATTGTTGTAAACAAATTATTGTATAAAAATATTAGTGTGCAATGATAATTATCATCAGCCTGTATATCTCTGTTGCTGGATATAGGCCACCCTCAAAGATCGACTTACTCATCTGATCCATCGAACATGGAGATGGCTAATACCAACAATATATTTTGATCATGCTTAATACTTAACACTTCTCCATATCAACGATATATATTGATCATGCTTATTTAATTATCAATCAGTAAATACTTTCATGCGTTGCGTTCATGGATGTTTTGATATTTATTTTATATTATTAATTTGTCAAAAACTAAAAGGTCATACATACCTACTATTTTTTGTCAAAAATTAAAAATTCTCAAATGGTTTTCAAAAATAGGACTATTTGGTGCCAAGAATGAAATATGTGTACGTAGGTACCAGGAAAATTCAGTGAGTGCAATAAAGCACGACTTTTATGCAGACATATATTTTGAAAAAAAAAAACAAAAAAAAAATTATATGACAGAAAAACATTATTATTAGACTATGATTAATATGATTATAATTGTGATTAGAATATTACTAGATAATATATTTTTAATTTGATTGATATAATGATATATGTATACGTGTCATGCTTCAATGTTTTCATTGCACGCCCCTGCCATACTTATGCTAATACACCGTCTTATTTGTTAATAAGTTCGATCATATTGTAAAAGGTATAAAAACTATTGAAATAAATAATAGCAATCACCATAATAATTTACATAGTGCCTTTTTGTAAAAAAATCACGTCAATTGCGAATTTATGGAGTTGATTTTTCAAAAATATACTACAACCACGAATGCAGATCAACAACGCATACAACGGTATTGAGATTTATCTCAATTAAATTTCTCAGAGGTCTCTCATTTTGTAGACATGGCGCATTGTTCTTGTGTTTAAAAATGGCATGAATGTATATAAAACTAACGTGGTATATAAGGGATGAAAATAATATAACAATTTTTACACTAATATTTGAATAAAATTTAAAATAATTTTATCTTATGCTGTATATATTAGGAAATACATCTGTGGGCGAAAGGAACAACCAAATGTAACAATTAAATCGTGTTTTGAGTTGTTCTTCAGATACATATCTAGCAAAAAAAAATGAAACGAGTCAGAAAATAAAATGAAATGCGATTATTTTTTAATTTTTTGAAAAAAGACAAATAATATTTTTATTAAATTAATTTAATTTAATTTATTTATTTCGTATATTTTAATACATATAAATGCAGGTAATTGCTTCACCTGACAGGTCTATTGAAGCAACTACCTGATCTGTTTTTTTTTACAAATTGATACATTAGAAATACTACATATTAGAAATAAACTTTAATAAACTAGAAATGAACTAAATATTAGAAATAACATACATTCGAAACTCCACACAGCTTCATGAAATCCAAAAATGGTACACTACGCACTCCGTCATAGTATTTTCAGCTATGCAGATACGCAGCTAGACCCCTCAGTAAAATCTCAGAAATGGGTTATATACGTGTAACAAACAAGAAAACATTTGGATATAACTCCGAAGAGTGTTTAATTACACCCACCCATGATTATTTCTTTGAAAAATTTGGCAAGAATCAATGACGTTGGTCAACTTGGTTCAACGTTCTTGTAGACATGGGCCATTGTTCTTGTGTTTAGTATTTGCAGTGCTTCTGTATATGAAAATACTGGAGTAGGCATATTAGGGATGAAAATAATATAACAAATATTATGCTTATAACATTTGAATAAAATTCAAATAATTATATTTAATGCTGTATATCTCGGGGAGAAAGAAATAAGTCAATAAAATTGAGTTGTGAGTTAAGTATGCAAAGTTGTTCTTTAGACACGTATCTAGTAAGGAAAAATGAAATGAGTCAGAAAATAAAATGAAATGCGATTATTTTTTTATTTTTTGAAAAAAGACAAATAACATGATTAATTATTTGAAAATTTTGGCAAGAAACAAGGTGCAGAAATTAGATGAAAATAACAAAGGTTTTAAGAGATATTTCACAAAAAAACGAGATTCCCAAATATTGTTTAAGTTCTCCTGAAAACCAAATTTTTTTTACTCATTCGGTTGTTACTTTTGCCCACCGATATAATCAGTGTATTTCCTATTTGAAGAATTAAAAAAATATATATTAATCAGGCTGTTTGAAGAAGAATATTGCTTGATACCTTATAAATAGACGAATAACTTGCATTTAAATTCTTAGAATAGTCATAGTAACATGTAATAGAAGACTTATTTTTATTTTATTCTGTTGGTGTACCACAAAAAATGACTGCTCCATTGGCGATCGTAACTGTGAATCTCTGAATAAAATCGAGTCTGGCAATCCGTAACGGGGTTCTTAGTACGGACACTTAAGCGAGGAAACGAACCTGGAGCCGCAGACTGAGCGGAGAGGAAAATACGTGGCAAGGGCATGAATGATTGAGCGGGGAAAGAAGATATTGTATTGTTTTCCTCCCTTATTTTTATTAGTTCGTGTAACGCTTAATACTACATTTCTCGGAGCTAAAAGGGATGATACTACTTTTCGGACTTTATTACAATTTGCAATCTATTAAGTGTAAATACAGATAAAATACGATTTAGGGCTGATTCACACTATCGGCCCACTCTCGTTCCAACAAAATATTAATTATCCATGAAGTCGTTAATCTAGATATATTATAGATGTCTCACAGATACGAAGTTATTTATGTGGGAATGTAGATATGGAAGTCTTTGGGTGTTGTCAAAGTGATCACTTTCACAACTTAACGTTCACCAAATCCATCTATGATTTAACACCACGTCTATCAAATATTTAGAAGCTATACTAATATTATTTATATACCGCGTTTCACTTGGACTTTTGCGAAAGCTATCTATGGTTGAAATTTGTCATCCTCCTGAACAAATATATAGAGTTACCACTGGCAATGATACATAGGTATATAGATTTTGGACTATCCTCGCATACTTGTTCCAAATACTCAGAGACGCGCTTTGTTATTTATCCCCTCTGTCATTCCGTGTTGGAAACCTGCATGATATAATTAAATTATTGACATAATTAAATCAATTTTTAATATTTATGTAACTAAAATAATAGCTTAAACAGCTAATTTTTCGATGGAAATGAAATGACATGCAAGGAAAAACTGTAATAACTGATTAGACATTTCACATATCTTAATTAATACATTTTTTAATATTTTTTTTCTTAAAGTAGGTAATACAATAATTTTTATATTTCCTAATATATACAGCATGAGATTAAATTTTTAATCAAATTAAGTACCTATCGCGTATTTTCTAAATTTTTTCTAAATAGTCGTTATTTTATTTTCAACCCTAATATCCCCTGGGAGTTTCATAAATAATTTCATCCCACTGTACATCATAGAAATTTGCGATCTCTTTTCTTTCGGAATAGTAATCTTATTTCATCTTTACTTCTTGTACAGTGGTCATGTTCATGGTTGTTTTTTTTTTTTACTTTTTCTTAATAATTCAAAGGTATAATTTTTAGCATTAATATTTTTTTATATAAATAGATTTTTTTATTATTTATTTTTCTTAATTATGTATTAAAAGGTATAGAACGATTGTAAAGTCGTCCTATTTCCAACTAGGCCGACAGTGAACTGTCACTAACGAAATCACCGCTCTCTCGTCACGTGAGCGTGACTGCGGAAGGACAAATGAATAATTTATTGAAAATAATAACATATTTCGGGAACGACTCTTCTTGGTCTCTTCATTAACATATTATAATGTACCTACACTAAAAATCAAAGTTAAGACATTAATAAAATAAATACGTATATTTGGAGGATGAATAACTAATTGAGTACCTACTAATTTTAAAGCTATCTAAGTGTTTATGAATTTTACATACAAATAATATAGGATTACAGTTAGATTAATAAGAAATTTTGCAAATAAGAGAACGTGATGGGTAATAGTATATTGAATATTATAAATAACAAGATCCTTTTTGCAAATAACTACCATTTAAATTTGTTTTCAAATTAGTGTTAATTATATTAATAATGTTACCATTGTAATATTATTAAATGATAATTTATTAATAATAGTTTTTTAATAATGTTTAATCCCAATTATAATAATTTCATTGTCTATCCGTCCGTCCATCTGTCTCTCATAACTTCGTGTAATGTCGTAACTTTTTTATAGATTTTTTTTCTTTCTTTTTTTAAATATAAATAAATAAAAACTTATTCCTTAGGAACTGTAATGTAAAAAAGCCGTCATTTTTGACGGGTATTTTATTTATATTAATTATATTTATAATGTAACCACTATAATATTATTAATTGATATGATATACACTGTCATTTTGCATTTACTGAAGAAGTTAAAAAAATTCAACAACATTTTAATCCATGTAACGATCCATGTCAAAATGTATTTTTAAATATAAGGAAATGAACAGTTTTACTTTCACAAATATTTACAACCTCCAACCCAGCGTGGTCTACAAGCACTCTCCGAGTGCGGTTACAAAATGAACATTGATAATAAATGCAAAAAATATGTACTATGGCGGAGTTCTGAACAAATCAAAGTACAAAATTAATTCTTCTATTTCTTCCCTTTCTTAGACCTATGAGGGTTCTCCGGAGGATAGCGTCTTCTGTGAGATGGATTCCCAGCTGTTCTTTTATCTTTTGGGAGGTATTCCGCGTGGGCGGGTTCCGTGATGATGATTATATAGTGCGATATAAGAGAGTCTGGTTCTGTCCATTCTCTAGATATGACTATATCGGTTCCTCCTTTGCTGTCTACTCTATCGTAAAATTTCTTTGGCCTCACACTTCTCTCTAATTCTAATTCACAGGATCTTGCCTACCATCATCCTCTGTTTCTGCATCTTGGAAGTCCTCAATGTTTGATTAGTACAAATACATACAATATTTAAGAAACACGGAACGTAGATGATATGATAAGGTTTTTGCACCGATTTTTAAGGGAGATCTACGTTCTACCAGCCCTTGATTTTGCAAAATACGGGAACACAACTGAACTTTTGGTTGGTCACCCAATATGTCATATGTCATTTGAAAAATAATCATTATTCTTATCACATTACGAGATCAGCGAGGAAAAATAAAATATTGCTGTGTCATTTAACCCACTTATTCGTGCAATGTGGGACCAAGTAAACCATTAAACCAATGGGGTATTTTTAAGTTTCAGTTTCAGTTCATTGCCAAGGAATCAGCGTTTATTAATTATTCATTTAAATAATTTACATACAACAAATTTTTAAATTGTACATGTGACGGAAAAGGACATGGCATTTAAATATCTTGATGTCAACGTATTGAGCTATAGTGATGTACGTGAAAAGCCAGGTGACGAAAGCTTCTGTTATATAAGGATGTATGAATAAAATAATATGAAAACAACTTGCAACTGAAGAGTAAATTCGTAATCTACAAAACTTGTGTAAGACCGATAGTGATCTATGGTATCGAAACAAGAGCACAGTTCGCAATAAATCAATTCTTACAACCACAGAGGTGAAAACCCCCTGAAAAAAAATAGTCAAGACTTACGCGCAGAATGAAAAACACCACGATCCGAAAAATGAGTGATATCCAAAATGTTGTCAGATGAAGGAGACAAAGTTGAAAGTATTCAAGAGACCACGTGGAAAAAATGGACTCCCAATGACATCCTACATGGGAAACCAGAGGGAAGAAGAATGCCTGAAAGACTCTTCAAAAGACGGAAAGACAGCTGGGAGACCACCACAAGAGGCGGCAAACTCTGCACAACCAGGCTCTAGTGGCTTTCAGCCAGAATAAGAGAAGAAGAAGATAAATTAAAATTTAATAAAATAAGAAATAGTGGAAATTGTAAGGAGATAGTTTTGTCGGTGATATATTTAAATATATATTTGGAAAAAAATCGAAATTATTTATCTGGCAGAATATTAAAAAATACTTAAGTCTGAATAATATGTTAATTATTGTGATAAGAATATTACGAGATATATCTCTTATTTGGGTTTCTATGCAAAATTTATAATTAGGGAAAAGTCATGCTTCCTGTTCTCGCTGTACGCCTAGTTAGGTATTAATGTTTACCTACTGATTGTTAACGCTTGTTATTATGTTTCGCGAATATTTGAGGAAGTTTGACTAGTTTATCCATATTTCTAGTGTTTTATGGTTTTTTTCGAGAACAGTACAGTTGATTCTAGATTCATGTGGACTGTTCAAGAGACTTCGATAATGCGCAGTTACCATTGTTTTAGATTCTCGTGACAAACATATTCAAATATGTGAATAAGAACACGTGCAAACGTAAACATTAAATAAAACAAAATTAATCAAAAATATATTTATATAAAATTTTGAGTAGGTATGACTAAACTACATTTTATATTTAAATAGCAGATTTTTTAATAGAATATACGTTATTCAATTAACATCAAAATTGTACAACATTTCGAAATGAATGTGAAAGGAAATGGACAAAGGTTTATTTTATAGCAAACATATGCTCTTCCGCGGTGTCCCGCTACCCCACTATACTTATCTCTCCTTTTCATAAGGTACATATACAAATGCGTATGTTTTCATAGTAGATCAGAAAAATATCAAAATAATATTTTTTTATAAAAATTATGAAATTTTTAAAATTTGATATTTTTGTTAAAAAATATTGTTGTTTAAAATTCATTTGTACTATAAAAATATTATTAATTACACAACACTTTCACCATAAATATCTGAGTCATTTAATCTTTTATATTTACTGAATATACCCACTGCCACTTATAACAATTAAATAATTTATAAAATTTTAACTTGTAATTTTTCTATGACTATTATTTTAATATTTTAGAATATTTACTTTGAGTGTAAATGATCATCTATATATACAAAGTATAAGATTTTTACGCCAGAATTGTTTATTATGAATATAATTTGTAATTACGTATGTGGTGTAATTATTAACGATTCAATTAATACATTTTTTAACTTTTTTCCCCTATTTATTATTTTTTGTCCTTACTGGTTATCTTCCTGTTAATATTAAAGTCATAAGGGAATACCAAGGTCATTCTGTAATTTATTAAGATAATGTGCAAACCGCCCTTCATATTATGTGGGACAAACATAAGGGGTAGTGAAAATTAGAATAATAGAACACCTCACCAACTGGGTAAATGACGTTGTTTTAGAGTGTTGAAATAACAGTCGCCAATATAAAAATCTTCTTATTTTCAAAATATGGCTGATTGTGCAACATAGTGCAATGGCCGGTACAAAGCCTAAATGATTCAAAACTTTTTAGTGATCTGGTACTGGCATGAGGCTCTTTATTTGTGGTACTACTATATACATAGATGCTGTCGATTTTCTAAAGATGTGTGCATGTTCGTATGTACGTATACATATTTGATGTACATTTCTCGCACAGGAGACGCTTTGTGCCATGACGCAATCTACTTAATGGATGAAGATTTCGTGTGGGAGGAGGCCTGCTAAAGATCTAGGAATAACACAGCAGGGGAGGTTCCCCATTGAAATTAAATTAATAAAATTGGGAAACAAATCGTATGAATATATGAAAGTCATAAAGGTATTCGTGGCTTACCGTGCTCTGCCGTGCATTTCTACCAAACTTGATGATTTGGTCAATCCAGCGGGCTTAAGAGCGGTTTGTCGGCTTCTTGATTTCCAAAGGTTTCTCCTGACTGTCTACATTTGTCCAACATTTGTCCATCCTTTGAGAGACATCTCTCAGGCCACATGCTTGCTCATTATAATTTTCATTTTTTTATTGTATTCAATTACATCAAATAATTTTCTTTTGAGTATTCTATTAGATAACATTTATTTTTAATGCATAAATTTTGTCTACTTCCATTGTTTGTTCTCTTATTTACTTTTCTTTTCCTGCCGCTTCGTGTGATACCAATATATGTTAAAATTCATGTTCACTGCTTGAAAAAGAATTTTTAAATGAAAAATATAAAACCAATACCTTTGTGGGGGCAATGTCTGCGTAGCGTCAGCAGTCTATTGTTCAACTGTTTCCATTGTTTCGATTTGATGACGTAAGTGCTTCCAGTTCTGAACCAGATATTCAAAGTCCACCGACATCGTGAGAAGGATCCCGACTGTACGCGGCAGCCAGGAGGCACACCGAAGCTTGCAGACACCAGGGACCATACGACGAGGGACGGAAATGGGAGACGACGACGATCAGGCCCGGTTATTTTATTCTGACGACGTTCCTGACTTCTAGACGTTCTGTCCACTCACTCTCCACAATCTCAATATAATCGTACTTCAAACAATACAAAAATTGTATACATACGATGCCTGAAGTGTATTTTGACTAAGCCTTATTTGTAATCAGTGAAAAAATGACCCTTGAATATTTGTAAGAGTTCATTTCATTTCTGTCTTGTTTCCCCATATGATTCTTGATATATTGAGATTTACTGACCAGATTAAGGTGAGAGTAGGTAGGGGATGCTTTTGTAGGCACGCCGGTGTATACGGAGTAAATAACCATTCCCATTTAATCATTAGCTACCGCATCAGACCATGGATGCATCAAAGTGTTATCCCAGGCATGATCTGAACCGGCTATATTTTGGTGTGGAGTCTGGAGTGGAATAGATTGACAATGTTTGATATTATGTTATTTTTTGACTCTCATTGTTGCCATATTAATGACATTTCCTTTCTTTTAGTATTGACATATTGTGGCCTCAATCATATGAGATACAGCTCGTAATTTACCTCCACAAGTCTCAGTCTTGGATCTAACTCACAGCTAACTATAAGGTCTCTCCAGATAGATAAAACTTGTCATGGATCCAACTAATAGCTAACATTATGATGTCTCCAGAAATTGATCATTTTCTCATTAAATTATGTAATGTATATGATACGGCGTATCTAAAACAATTAAATTTTTTGTGCAAATGCGAGCAGTTTGAAAATAATGTGCCCTTTTTTTCTAAAAAAAGTTAAGTTTAAAATTCATAACAGACAAATGGTCCACCATATCAAAAAAAAAAAAAAATTAAATATGATTAGGTATGCGCAAAATTCGAACAAAAGCAGCACAATAATTTTTGAGATATTTTATCCACTAGTCTGAAAAAATAAGTTAGAGAAAAATGCAAGAGATTTTTTTTTAAATTTACCTACTGCGGTAGTTTTAAATTGGTCTAATTCAGATTTTTTTTTAATGAATGATGACTCAAATTATTCATAATATTTCTAGCTGTGAGTGGAAACGGAAAAAATATTTTTTTTAAATGTCAAGGTGATGTAACCCCTTAAAATTGTGTAGATTTTATTTTCTAGAATGTCGCAAGTATATCGTAGCATATTGCAACAGAAAAATTGTATTTGTGTTTGGACTTATCTTTATTATTTTATTATTTTTTTTATTATTTCTTTATCCAGCATTCAGAAAATGATTTTTTAAGCTCATCAAAATTGTACTCTATTCAAGTTAATAATATTGATAAGACAAGATAAAATAATTTTTAATCCACGTTTGTTGTCTGTTTTCTATATTCCTCATGCAATATGAAAAAAAAATATGGCTCCTTGATCATTCAATTTAAACGAAATTCCGAATATTAATGTCACGGTTATTGATAAGATTTAAATTAAATCAATTCCGGCGAACTTAAACAATCTACTTGGGCATCCGCATAACTCATTGGATGTAGATAAAAATTTTAGAGATACAAAGTATCTATACCAAATATTAAACTAACTTCTTATCTATAATTCTACAAATACGCGCCAGAATATTCTTTCCCACACTTTTTGCAGATAAAATTAAATTGGAAACATTGCTGCATTTGAGTCGATATCTCATTTATATTTTGATTTCCTGTTCTGGGATACTTCCGCACTGAAAACACGTTAATGGCTCCTTGAAAATGCAAATAAAATGAAAAATCATAGTAATTGTAACTTGTATTAGAGGAAATAGTATTTCTGGTTATCCTGCATAAAATAGGGTCCAACACAATTTTGTAAGATTCATAAATTTTACGTATATTCGGATCAAATTAATTGAACAAATTGAGAAGTGATTAAATTTGTCTGTATAAAATTATTAACGGTATATTGGACTTCCTTGAATTATTACAAATGATTATTTACAGAGTGCCTGAGCAGTCTATTTCGCGACATGGCGAGCTATTTTATGTAGGTACCGAGTGCACTAACTATATTATGAATTTACCTGTTTATAGATTTCACCCCCGAGGTAATCAATATAGCTCTGTTGACATTTTTAATACTCGTACACTCTACAAATATAGAAATCATAAATACTTATTATATTTTGTCTACGTTGTATTATTTATTATATTTATATTTTTAAGATTCCTTCATTTTTTAAAATTTTCTTCTTATGTACCCACTTAGATAGCTATGCTGCTTGATTATGATTATGACTAATATTTTATGAATTAATATTTACACTTTGTACGCGGATGTTACTCTAGTCAATCAATAATGACCTGTTGATGGTCTGTTTGTTAAAAAATAAAATAAAATAAAATACAATGTAATATTTTATTTTATTAATTTTTATAACGTACAAATTTTTTTTTTTATAAAATCAAATTTAAAATCTTGTATTAGATCATATAAATATGAAAATATATAAATATTTTTTATTGATTTAGTATTAACTTTGTAGAATGATGTGATTGATTTATATATAAACAAAACACTTATATAAGACCACTTTTGAGTTTAAGTATACACTACTAGTTTCGAGAACTACATTATCTTCTCATCTACAGGTGAGAATATAAACTAAAAGCATTACAATAAAATAAAATATGCTTATGCATTATTACAATTCTTATTAGTATATATCAGATGAGAACATCTAGATGTCGATTCTAATTATAATATCTCGATATAAATGTAGTTCTCGACACTAGTATATGTAGTGTATACTTAAACTCAAAATTGAACTATATAATATACAAACAAATTTAATAATCAATTAGGAAAGATATACAGACAAATCAATTTAAGGAAAAAATATTCGAACCAACGGACCTCCACTCTATCCATTTCCGGATAGAGTGGAGCTTCGTTGGTTCGAATCCCGGTAGCAGCTAAAATATTTTTTTGTTAATTTGAGTTTTCTGTGTGTCTTTTCTAAATGATTAATACATTTGTTGAAAAATTCACAGAAATTTGTTTTCTCAATAGAACTGTATAGAATGGGAATATAGACATTTAGAAACAAGGAAAATTGTTGGATGACTTCAAAATGTGGTAATAAAGATGGTTGATGAAGACTTTTCGAAGAATATGCAGGAGAACATGTAGTCAAAAAAAGCGAGATGCTTATAATTTTGAGGACAATAGACGATTTTCCGCAGTGTCAAATCGGTAAAGCAAATAGGTCGACCGATCGTTCGCGCAGTCCTTGTGATAAGCACATATTGTATACAAATAAATGTAGCGGAGTTTCGCGACGGAAGAGACGCGACGGACAAAATTTTGTATAAATCGGTCAAGATTGTATAGAAAACAGACATGCAGTTATATATGTTCAAAGATATATGTATTGTGTAATTTTTTAAAAATAAAAAATAATTTAGTTAATAAGAACTCTTCATCTTATTTAAATTATAAATGTCTTGATAAATAAGTGAAAAGTTTCTAGAATTTACGACGAGTGTTTCCGAACACTATTCATGCATGCAAAACTTGGGAATATTTATTGGGTCGCAAATCTGAAAACTTCATCGGTTGATGGAACTTTTAAAGGTACTACTGAATTAGATGCGAGGCAGTCAGCGGAAGTATTTTTGAAAACAAATAATTCGAAAAGGAAAAATATTATTGGTTTGATAAATTGCAGGTATTGGCACAATAGAATTAAAGAAATAGAATTAATAAATTTTAATGTATTATGGATGAGATTTTTATTGGATAATTGAGAAAAATAATATGTAGAACTAGTGTTGATGGCGCCAGAAATAGAGGGCGTTGATATTATGGTGTGCCACGTAGTATGTGATAATACTATAGACACACATCTGTTGCGGTAAAATTTGGACTGAATTATAACTTATTTATGTTATTTTTTTTAGTTTTGTGCGCCTAAGTAGTACATATTGTCACGGGACCGTGGCTGTGGGAGGCAAATGAAATACTTAAAACAATTACATTTTTTATTTAATATTCAAAGCCATTGGACACGAATTTGATCAGGGTACTGTTCTTAAATTGACCCTAAATATTTCTATAATATTCCACACACTAATTATCCAAATTCGTAATTCACACTAATTATCTAGCTTTTTTCACTTTTTGCTTTGCAAATTATAACTTTTATCACTCCTGACTTACTTGTGTCTCATATACTGATGCGTGTTATTCAAATCACTCAGGCTCGCACAAGAAAATTTCTCGCCCGCTGGTAGGTACTTTCTTGATTTACTATGGCAGGAATACACCGACACGCGTTGACCACCCTGCCGCATGATTCGCTCATCTGTGGTTTTCCGCGGCGTTAGACCGCTGTCAACAACGCACACTGCTGTTTCGCAGTACCGGTCGAACCTTTTTTATAGGTAATGTCGCTTTTTCGATCTTTCCAGAGTTTATGAGAATAATCCAGCCGATTCCAGATTCGTGTGGACAATTCTAGAACCTTCTAGTACCACTCATTTTTTTTTGTATATATATGAGGTATAGAGTGCTGTAAAAACATCGATTATGGCTTTCTGATTGTACCATTTATTGACAATATTACATGTTACTTATTTCGACTGTGGATATTTTCGATCGTCTTGTTTGTCGGTGTTAATTGTTTTCATATTATTAAAATTAAATTGCCTATTATTTACAGACTAACCCAGTGTGTGTGTAGTGTAAAATCCATATTTTCATATTTTTTTCCTTATTATTAAAATTAAATATGCTAATATTTTATTGACTAACCCAGTATGTGTTATGTAAAATCAACGTTTAAAGTTTTTTGTTGAAAAATTGAGAAAAGCATTAAGTGATGAACGTAGCGAACGGTTCCATCAAGAGATTTTAACTATGGAAAATGGGATGCTAATATGCTGGAAGGTTCTTGCGGGACTAAATGAGAAGAAAATATATGCATAAAAAAAAAAGTCGCTTGCTGTTAAAAATATTCTAAACGTTATTCTTTTAATAGTTAAATCAACTATTTATTCAATTAAGGATAAAGTAAAGAAGTCTCACAGAGACGAAGCTATTTTTATATGGGAAAAGTGTTTGGAAGTCTCTCATACGATGGCTAAGGACTTAAGCCTGTGTGAGCTAGCTTAAGTGATCACTCTAAACAATGCAATGTTCACCAATTCCATCGTAAGAATATCCAGACATTATCACATTTTTGAAAGTTCTACATATAGTTCGAATCAAGCACATTTCATATATTGCACTGGCCTCTGCTAGAGATATCTTTTGTTATTTTTTCTCATTTACAAGTTAGTATACATAGATTTCGCAACTGGTAATTATACCTCTTTACTTTAGTTTTCAAAGTGGAGTTTTTTTTAGCAATATTCCTTATTAACGTATATACGATATTCTTTCGAATCATTGTATTATATCTACTAGAACACGCCTGAAAATCAATATTTTAAATTTTTAATTCCTATCTTAAAAATATACTATGCTGGCACATGATAGGAGTTAAATATTTAAAATAGCTAGCCACCCGAAAAGCCTATGAATACTAACTAACTAATAATCATGCTGCCTTCTTGCAGGAGTAGGGAGAGAAGGTAGAACGCCATATTCTTCTATCTTGGTACACCACTTTTGCTTCGGCTACATTCATACATCTCCTCACGAGTGATTTACGGTTGTTGAGGCTTTTAAAAGGGCTATCCTTCAATATTTTTAGTGTCTGATATTGCTTTCGCGAACACCCTCTATTCCTTCTGCCTTCAATACTCGCCACATATTTTTTTTTAACTATCCTTTCCTTGTTCATACGTTCCATCTGACCAAACACCAGTCTTCCTTTATTCTATCTACCACGCTTCAGCCAACACTATATTCACGTCCAATTTGTTCATTTCTCACTCTATTTTCTCGTTCACTATGCACTCGATTTTCCACACAAGCGTCGTTGTAATATTTCAACCGCATTCAGTCTATTTTATTTCCTTTTTTTGCCTATTCTAGGCTTCAGTTTCATACATCAGAGTTAATACTTTAAATGATATAATCGTGTTTTATTTGACGGATTTCACCATCCCTTAGTAAAATTTTAAAACGATCCATGGTTTTTATTTTCTGAAAAAATATAACTTTTAATTTCTACGTCTGTGACATGCTTTACGCAGTTTTGCAAGCGGAGAAAATTACTCTTTCGCAAAACCACTTTTTTGTAAGTCGCCAAACGCCATAGAATATCATTCAAAGCTGGAAAACTTTCGATAAACCACGACATTTTAAATCAGTACATAGATATTATTATTCTTGAAAAAAGTTTCAATTCAACTAACGGAATGACTATTATCAATACTTGAGGATCTCGCTTTGAATTGCGTTGTAAACTGCGTCGGGTGACCATCACACATCAAAGCGTGATTCTTCTTCTTTTTCCTTATAAAACTAGACGATAATGTATCGGAACAACAAAGTTTAGACGATAACAAAAAAAATATATTTAAATAATAACATTTTTAAATAGTAAATTTACATACTTTTGTAAATAAAATATCACATTTGGTGGCATCATTGAAAATTATGTAGATTTTGTATGTTAATCATGTACTCTGAAATTATTGAATTATGATCCGGTGCATTTCTTTTCTAAGTAGAAATGCAATATTTCTGCCATTAGCCCACCTTGACCTTGCCCATTGACACTGTAGCAACACGTATTTTTTCGGACCTTTTTAGTGCAATATAGGAAATGGTCCTATAAAGTACCCTTTCTTTAAATATAAATTTATATTATATATAAATAATAGAATATATAAATATAAAAATAAAATAATCTTTTCAATAATGTGTTTGAAATTTTTATATAATATCTTTGTAATATTTCAGAATAACGTTAATTAAATTATTATTTTATATTATATTTATGTATATTAATTACATATTAATAAGTCACCAAATAAAATTTAATAAAAAAAAATTACATTAATACACATAACAATATGAATGAAAAAAAAACAAGCGATTCTGTAAATACAAATAACCCTTAGGCCCGAATACAGAGTCAATACTTAAATTATTTAAAGTTTAAAGTACACCTGAAAAGCATACATTTATACTGCAAATTATGGTTTCAAAGTGTACCTTAACCTTTAAATCATCAAGTATCGGGCCCTGATCTTTAATTGCTGAAATTCTACTTAATTTCTTTCGGTTTTTCTATAATGCACATCAATATTGTAAGCATTCACACATTTACACCTTTTGTTTGGAGAATGAGACAAAAATTTTTTGGCTGAAAATTTATTTCTACATTTAAATATGAAGGGTGGTTTTAAATTTTTTTTAAAGTTTTTTTGTTTTAAATCTAAATCTTATATTCCCCCAATTTGAGCATTACCTTATTTGCGACTGTGAGCATTACCTTATTTGCATATGCCCAAAGGATTTTCCTGTGAATTACCTAAGTTTATATATGGCGGTGAATATTCTGCAATCTTCTATATCCTTAATTATTATAATCCTATCTATTTGGTCGTGTATCGGTAATGATATACATGATAAATTTTTTTTTGCAGGATTGAATAACACCCAAGTGAAATTATGCTCTAATGAATTTAATCGGGAAAATGGATTCAAGAAAATGGAATAATTTGATTTTTTGTTGCGTTACCAACGAGGACGGCTAGTCACCTGATATTTTCTCTTGTCCCATGTGACATCCCTATCAACTTCACCGTATGGGGTATAGTGGATCCCATTTCAGAACAGTTTGACAGGTGTGTATAAACTGTTAAACTTTATTGTTCCTACGTCAGAGATCCGTACGGTCCCCGGTTATAAGCATATATATAAAATAATAGAATTTTACAGCATAAGTGTACGTATGTATATTCGTATATTATATTTAGGGAAATTCACTATCGACTAGAAACTGTCAAAAATTAGGCTACATTTATTTAATAATTTTCGTTTATCAAAAGATACATTCATGAACGCCGAATGTATTTATTAATATTTAAGTAAAAAAAACATTCATATAAATTTATGCAATAGAATGACAAAAATAAAACAAAAAAATTTAGTCTTGGGGTAGGTGTTTAAATGGCCTTTATCCACGGATGAGATTTTCAAAAGATATTTGACTCAAACCTTTAGATACGCCAAGTCTTAATAAATCGCCGTCTCGTGTCTTACTTCACGCTTTTTGTAGCGATAAATATCACTACATTGACCATTTATGTTCGGTTCATAAATTGGATGAATTTTAATCTCGTTTCTAAAAAATAAAAGTTTGTAATTTAATGCCGTCTGTTTGTTTACTTTTTCAGAATCAATAGTTGTAGGTAATCAAGCTTCTAGATAACGTGTGCACGTGTTAATTCGTCGTGCTCTCTTTTTACCAATCTCAATCTGATTTGATGAGTTTATCTCAAGTAAATCTCTGAGATTTATCTCGTCGTGTCTAATCCCGTGGATACGGGTTTTAAAAAATGGAATCGCAGGGTGGCGCGGTACTATTTTACAAAATTATTACCAAACTTAAAATTTTACAAGACAGAATTCATAAAGATGAGACAATTTTTTTCTTTTTATTTACAATAATTAAATAAGGTCTGATAAATAGAGTACACATTACTCTTCTTTCATTTGGATATTTGTATATTGTAAACTAAGTAATATTTCTATATTTTCATCTTTATCCAACATTTATCTAGTACATTTTGTTTTTGATTTTATTTGAAAACGTTCGGCATATAAATTTCTATAAACGAATATTTCACCGTCAAATAATACAATAGTGATGCGTTTGAAGTGTTTTTACTACCTTTCTTTTAACTCGTGGCGTCTGATTGCTTGCTTGTCTGATGAAAAAACTTTGGATCGATTTTTAACCCTTTTCCCGTGATCCAATCGAGCTGAAACTTTGCAAGCAGACTCGTGGCGACAGTCAAAAAGATCTATAAAATTTTCTTTAAAAAGATGAATAATTATAGTATAATTTTGGATTATTCAAATTTTTAATGGTTTTGTCATACAACATACTCCGACGCATCTAGTAGACACGAAACCCGAAATGAAAAATAAATACATGCGCATTATTAAATTTAATGACAATTTATGTTTTATTGTTACTCAATATAGGTTATATATTTTTTACATTTTAAATATAATTATTTTTGTACTAGGCGTAATATAGTCTCTGTAGAAATAAAATAAGTTGTCTTTTAAGAAAGTACTTATAAATTTCATAACATATATAACAAGTTTTAAATCTTAGACGTTGTTCAATTAATATTGATTTTGAGAGAGTCAGCACGAGAAAGCACGTACTTGGAGAGCTAATCAGAACCGTAATGTTACATGTACATGCTATACAGAACCCTTACATGTACTAAACAGAATCGTTATTGTCGCGATTTCGTAGGTAACAAAAAAAAAACCTTGAAGATCTTTTTGGACTTTCACTGAGGATTCCAGTCTTCTCAATAAACGGATCCTTCCTAGATCAACGGAAGGATATCACAAAAAACATGAGATATTCAAATAATAATAATTTTTCCGAATTCGCCAATCACATTATAAAGAATAATCATAATTTCAATAAAAAAATATGTGTCTATATTTTCCATATTGGCAACATAGAAAAACTAAGAGGACCTATAAATTAAAAAAAATATAACCTATAGTCCTATCTATAAGTGGTTCAATTCACCGTATCATCTGTCTTTTCCCCACTATTTATTGCTCCCTCCAGTTAAAAATCTATTCACACGTACATTAAAAACTGACACTTTCGTATGGTTGCCCATATTTTAATTATGTTAAGTTAGTACACACATGGAAATAAAAACAATCGTTTTTAGGTTCTACCTTTTTAATTCTCTGAGACCCGTTTCGCCTAGTGAGGGAATTATCAATCTAAATATTTTATATTCAAAAACTTGTATTAATATTTAATTAGCTGTTCGTACCCGGCGTTGCACGGGTTAAGGATTAATTTAAAATGAGTTTGTGGGGGGGAACAAAGGTTAGATTCGAACGGTATAGATTTGCATTGAAAATATATCAGGGGGAAGAGAAGGCGTAAAAAAAGAGGAGGGAAATGTCGTTAATGTTACCCGCCGAGTCCTAAAGAATAAGTTTCCTAATTTTGAGTCCGATCGGTCGAACGGTACAGATTTACATCGAAAATATATCAGGGGGAGGGGAAAGGTTAAAAGAATAGGGAAAAAATGTCGCCTTTGTTACCCGCCAGGTCCTAAAGTATAAATATGAAAAATTTGAATCGAATCGGAGAAACGGTGTAGATTTGTATAGAGAACAGACAGACATACAGACATTGAGTTTTATTGGTATAGAAGTATTGGAAAGAGATGCTATATAATTTTAAGAATTAATTAAGGGTTTTGTATTTCTGCACGATTCTAAGAAACAATCCTGTTCAAACACAAATGACAAGAAATTCAAATAAGGATGAGGATAGATTTACAACTTCATATAAATGTGATATTCATGTTAAAAATTAGGTTTGTGCAATAATGATAATTTTCAGACGCGGGATTCTAGAAAGCATTATTCTTGATAACAAATATATTATGTTTGAGCGCTAATGATAATTTTTCAAATGCGGGGAATACAAATTGGCGTCTCAGATGCATTTTAGCGTTGGTGATTTGGTCCAAATCTCTTGTATGTCTATAACAAAAAGAAAAATTTACGGCAGAAACAAATTTTAAAAATATTTTTAATTTCCCTTTGATTTTTACTATTTTTTAATGGTTCTATATATACACAAATAAACAAATAAATTCTCTTTTCTTTCACAATAATCGGTCTTCTGCTGCCGATTTTCGAATTAATCACCAGCAGCAGTAGACTGTTTTCCCAAGATTTCCACTAGAGTTATTGAATCATGCATTCGTTTAAGGTGTCCCGTCCATAGATCTTATCTAGTTCGTCATACAAAACTTACAGTTCATGCCAACTGATTCGCCCGTCCCCGTTTTTTTATACAACTCCAAAAATTTAGCATCACACCATTCACATTCGCAAATTTTAATAAATGTAGTTTGTGGCCGCACATTGCTTTTTTATGCGGAAAAAATTAGCCCGGTCTTATTATTTTGCAATATTATTTTGATTTATTTATTTATTTATATATATATGGTATAAATACATTTATAATGAAAAAAATAAACATATATATATATCAGTGATAAAGATCGCTAGCAATAACATAAAAAAACAATCATATTTTTTAAGAACAATTATAAAAAATATATATTTATATATAGAATATTATATATATTTAATATTTTGTATAATAAATATAATAATATGAAATTTTTACGATTTAAGAATAACATTAAAAATTTCAACAATACTGTATATACTATTGACGTATTATAATATAGACACATTATAATATATTCCCATACTAGCTGACTTTCATATGTAGCAAATATTGCATTGAAAGAGACAATAAATCATGGCACACATATTTCACAAACACTTTGCGTGTAGACAGGAAAATCAGGTAATTTGAAGTCACGGTGACTAAAATAACATACTCATCCTTACAATAGTGTACGATACTCTCTTCCTTTTTCCCCGGGACCTTTTTTTTCGGCGTAGGGTCGCGCCCAATCATAAAGAAGGTCCGTTCGATAACGAATGCAAGTAAGGTAATTGCCTTACTCCCGAGTTGCCAAGATTTCACACTTGTAACGTATCAACAGTTTATTATATTAGTATGGAAGTGAAGCCTGGAATTGGCAAAAGAGGAATGAAAGTAGACTGAATGCGGTAGAAATGCGGTCACTAAGACGCTTGTGCTGAAAATCTTTGGTCGATAGAATAAGGAATGAACAAATTAGACGTGAATGCAATGCTGGCTGTAGTGTGGTAGATAGAATAAAGAAAGGAGTGCTGAGATGGTTTGGTCATGTGGAACGTATGAACGAGGAAAGGATGGTTAAGAAAATATATGAGGCGAGTGTTGAAGGCAACGGAAATAGAGAGCGTCCGCGAAAGACCTGGCACGATCAGATACAACAAGTGTTTGAGAATGGCCCCGTTGAAAGCCGCAACAATCGTAGAACTTGTATGAGAAGATGTATGAATGTGTCCGAAGCAAAAGTGGTGTGCCAGGACAGAAGAGTGTGGCGTTCAATCCTCTCTGCCTACCCCTGCGGGGAAACGGCGTGATGGTTAGTTAGTTAGTTAGTTATATACATACTACCAAGTTTCTGAATTGTGCAGAGTGGCGAGTTACATATGTTCCGCATTGGTAACATTATTGATAAAATAAAATAGTTGATGCCTATTTGTGTTTTATATAGGTATTAGTTTTATATTAATGCATTTATAAACTCCGTATTTATGTGTCAAAACCTTCTCTGTCACTCGCCGTAGTCCTCTTCATCCGCGCTGGTGAACGAATGGCGTCTCACATTATTAAACTCAATTTTGTTTGATTGACAGCACTCTCCTTTCTGCCGCGTGCCTTTATTTACGAAAGTAATGTGATTTTTATGCCCTTCGTCTGTATTCATTCGCCGCTTATCTCGGTGGAAGTGAAAATCGCAAACAAACACCGAACAGGCCCCTCTCCCGCGTAATTTCGGCGGCCCGGCGCCATTTTGTTGATAAAAAATGTCCCGTCTCCCGGCGGCAGCCGACGACGCTATCTACATCAAATGACACTTAAGGCCGTCTCCAGCTAACGGTACTTAAATAGGGGAACATTTTCATAAAGACAGGAAGACATCCTCCACGGCGAAGTGTAAAAATATTGTCTAAACGCTGTTCTGAATATGACGCCGGAAACATTTCAAAATTATATCTGCACTGCAATTTTCAGCAATTGTTGTGTTCCTGCAGTCGGGTACTAATTGAGTCGCTACCAGACAATTTATGGACGCTTCTTTAGAAAGAATCACAGAAAAAATAATCAGTCTACTAGTTGAAAATAGGTTCTTTAATTCAAGTGGTAACAAAAATATATCTTATTGTGCCCTATTGTTTAAAATCCTTAGTTTACATTATCTTTGCATCGATTATATGTTCATCTAGATAATCTGAACTTGAAGATAATGCTTCAAAACAATTTTATAATTTTACGAAAGAATACATTTTTTAATACGAATTGCGGGAATTTTGTAAAAAGTTTGTAAACGTAAGGTAGATTTGGATTATAGAATTTGTCATCTTGAGTGCTCCTCGACACAAAGCCGCAATCTATTTTTGCGTATCGAGCTGGAGATAAATCATTTTAACTTATTATATTATAGAATAAATATATTAGGCATTTACGAACGTATTGAAATAAAATAAGATTTATTAATGAAATTAAATTCTGTATCTTTTTTGGTGCAAGAGGTAGAAAATTAATTTTATTTAATATTTAGCTATTTTCTTTTCTAAAATACACTAGCTAGTTAAATTTAATTTTTATTTATGTTTCTATACAAAATGGGTCTGTTTTTGATATTTTTCGCCGATCGATATCTTTGATATTAAAAGAACTTTGGAATTTCTTATAACCAGAAGAAGGTTTAAAGGAATAAATATATATTTGATAATAAATAATTAGTTTATTTCGGCATAGCTATCATTGAGTATGCAAAACCTGGTCCGAAATATAAGTATAAAAATTACGTTATTAATAATTCGTTTAATAAAATATCTTTAAAATAGAAGATATAAACGTAAAAGAAAATGAAGGTATTATTAAATGTACTTAAATATATTTTCAAAAGCTCTCAGATGATCACCCTCACTTTTTTAAATCATCGGTCTAGTTAAAAAGATGCTGAATATCTTGTACAAAATAACACGAAACAGAATAATGTGAATTACAGAAATTAAAGGTTTTTCAAAAAATTAATTTTTTGTAGGCATGCGGGAGAGTCAATGTATACTAAATATAATAATTTCGTTGTATGTCTGTCCCAAAATTCCGTAACTTCGTGGAATTTACGGCTAAAAACGAAATTACACGGCTGAAGAAAGACTCGAACCTCGAACGCAAGGACGGCAGCGCGGCATCTAGACGAAATAGCCGCCATCGCTTCTCCGTGGAGTGTAAAAAATATACTATATTTGGGGTATAAAAGCAAAGGTAGAAATATCCAAAAAAAATGCATTCAGCGAGGATTAGGTACTAATTTAAAATGCGCTAAATTCTAGATTTTATGTATTTATCCCTTCCAAAATCATGTTTCCTATAAATTTATAGGCTGTTTCTTATAAAATCTCGAATTCAGTACATTATAAATTAGTAATTCTCAATGACTGCATTATTTTTTTTGGATGTTGCTGCCTTTGCTTTTATGCCCCACAAATATAGGTACTACACATTGTAAAATCAGGACTCATCTAAGACGCAAACCATTAATTTACGTGTCCCCCGTGATTTTTCACGAATGTACACAGTTGTAAATAACGTTATAAAAACATTATATATTTATTTTTCTTTCAATGCTTAGTGTAAATTTTTCATCATGGTGAAAAAAGAAAATAAATTTTCCGAAACCAGTTGGTTTATAAAATAAAACGCGGTTAAATACAAATTTGATGGTATAATTTTATTACAATACATATCCCACATACGCAAAAGGCTCGTGTGGGCATTATTAATCAGTAAATCCACAGGCATAAAAAACGCCGTATTTGTCTGGAAGTACCGCGTAAACTAACGGTTTAGCATGGTTACCCGCAGTGCCGTTTGGGATATAGCAGATAAAAGTGAAGTAGGAACAAAAAATGTCGAATTATTTTGAAATAACCGATTGACAAGTGTCATACTTCCGAAATATGTCTCAGTCGCAGAGATTTGACCTCATAGTGTGAAAATTGTTTTTGAAACAATGTAATATTATTAGCCACTGGGTGTTTATAGGATAGTATGACGCATTTGATATTATTTAATTAATATATTTAATTAATTTTTAAATATACCTATCAATTTATTTGGAAGGCTATGTTGACAAAGTGTTTTCTTATAAGAATTTATTTCATAAACTAATAGATTTTGTAAGTGTATGAATATTATATTTTGTGATTCATATAACATTATAAATGTATTGATGCTCTTTTTTACACTATTTTGTAATATAATGTAAAAAATACAATATTTTTACACAAATTATTTGCATAAAGGTACACAATTCCTACAGTAAATTTATAATTTTAAAAATTTACTTAATTGTATTTTTCATCTTACTTGGTTCGAGTTGGTCAACTCATCTACGCTTTTTTTTATAAATAATATCTATATCTTTTTGTACGGTTTAAGTAAAATATTCATAGATATATCATTAAATTTTTTTGAAGAAAATTATAATTATTTGGAGAAACACATTATGTAATTAAAAAAATAAGAAATTGAGTGCCTCAAATATTTCTGTAAGAAATAAGACACAAGCTATGGTGCAATTCTGAAGTTGACTGAGCGCGCCAATTCGTTCCGCTTACCTATATATAACAAATCCAACTTTTTCGGATACACAAAAATATTTAAAATTTAACCTATTTAAGTGACGGTTAGATTTTTGAATGTACATCCCACACTTCAAACTTTAGGGTGTACTTTAAGGTTATTAGTAAATCTCAGAATTATTACAGTAATAAAAAAAATCAACAAGTTTGCAGTAAAAGGTTTAGTTTGATGAATATTAAAATCCGGTGTAATTAATAACTAGTCTAAATACAGTGGGTTATAAACATATTCGGTTAGAGAGTGAGGAATAGAAGAGGCTGTTTCTTGGTCGTCAATGGGAATATGGACTGTAGGGGTGAAGTGTAAAGGAAATAAATGTTTTTCATTGTTTTATTCGAATTTTTTTAAGTCCTCTGAAGTTGTTCACTATTAATACTTTTTAAGATACTGAAAGCAGAAGCTTAATTTATTTTGGAGTAATTGAAGGGTATAAAAGGAAAGGCAGTTATATCTTAACTGAGGTGTTTCTGAGATAAACATAAAAACTTATCACAATACCAGGAAATTTCTCTGGAATATATTAGACTTACATCCTATTGGAAATTAGTTTTTAAAAATAGTTGCCACCTCAGTTATTCTTTTATATGCATGTATAAATAAATATTCAACTTCTTAATATGGTTATTGCTATGTATGCTATCAAATTGTGGACATTGCTGCTTTTGTTATTTAAAAAAAGGATATTGCCGTTTTTGCTATGATGTATCAGTCTAAAATCGACAACAACTCTCACGTTAGTACGAAGTGGCCACTTCGTCGCGTGACATCCTTAGGAGTTGATTGGTTGAACTGTATATATATATATAGTTTACATTCTCTAATAGTAATTCTTGGTGATTGCATTAAAAACCTTTTAATTCTTTTTTATATTGCTGCCTTTTTTTTGTACCCCTTAATTAATTATTTATATTAAAGTAATCGTGTTTCACTACAAAGTAAATGCCATGTCAATTTACGACATCCAAGAAGGCATTTAGCGATAACTGCGGCCCGATGATTACGAAGTACGATTTTTATATTTCAAGATGTGTCTCAATAAATTTTATATGATCCGAGAAAAGCGTCTTTAATATTCATACCTGATAAAAGGGTTGACTTACTGGAATAAATATTCGATACCTTTAAATTATGCATTAGCAGCGGAACATTTCCACTTTCACCCAAATTGTCAAGTTTGTCCTTTCCCCGAGTGGCTGGCTACTCGACTCCCGCCGCAGCCAGCCGGCTCGGGACCAGGGCGCGAGGTGCGGGGAGCGCAGGGCTCGTCACGGCGGACAATATGCGAGGGTAGACGCGGCGGCCCACCGACA
>JADDOH010015106.1:0-24723 GCA_016648135.1 Agrypnia vestita
CAGAACTTCGTTCTGAAATTGCGACTTCACAATTATAATATGTTTTCTTTAATATCATATACATTTATTAATATATTACCAACCTCTCGGAAAATGGGTTGGTACGCGCACGCTCATTGGTCAAATGAAATAGCGTGGGCTTTCGCGAGAGGAAAGATGTTATACATCAAAAAAATTATTTTTGCAGGTTCAACTGTATATGTAGGGACCATCGATACGGTGCTATCGAGTGGTCGTAAAAATTTTTCATTAGGTGACATCGATTAGAACTTAACAGAAATTTAATATTTATTCAATTATCTACAAAGTAATTTAAAATAAATGTTTTTATTTTTATTTTTTGACGGAAGGTTTTGAATTTGGACAGTTTAAAAATAATAAATGAGTTGATTTAAGCATGGTTATTTAAAAGTTTGTAAGAGGTGGTGGAGCACTTATTAGATGCATTATTTACTGTGTATATACATAAGGAAATGGATGTTAACTGTACCTACGTATATTTATTTATTTACGTGTGGTAGTGAGAAATGTTTTTCTTTACAATAATTTTAATTTAATCTGTGAGATTTGTGAACAATATGTTACCATATGCGTGTATACCTTGTAATTGTACAAATACATAGTGTTTAATGTTTCACCATGGCTTATTTTACAAAGCAAAACATAATTTTATAACATTAATCATCTGAAATCACTTCTTAATTGCTATTCTTCGTAGACAGCATTTTTGGACAGAAGATGAGCATATTATTACATTAACTTTTAGGAATTATATTCAACAATAAGGGCTCCTTGCTTCGCTAATTAGATCATATATTTTACAAAGTGCAAGATATTAATTTTTCCAAAAAAAAATGTTATTATTTAGGTTTAATTAATTTTTAAAATATAGCAATCAAATTGCGGATTTATTTAAAAGTGTTTTTTAAAATATATTTATGTACATAATATTATTTATTTAAATCTACACAACACATGTTATTTCACTTGTTTTTTTGCAGTAGTGTACAAATTGATGTGTATTAATGTTATTATATATCATAGTTTATTCATAATAAAGTAGTTTATTGTGTCTGTTTTTCAATACATTGCAATGTAGCGAATGTTCTGTTTCCATCCTCACAATGAAAATTAAGAAAAATTGGGGTTCAACAAATTTTTTACTTGTTTCAATCTTCATTTTATGCAATATCTTTTTAACCAAATTATGTATATATCTTGTTGACAGCCAACCAGAAAAGCTGCAACTCTGCGTCCAAAACATTTTCAGTTTCTTTAGTTCTTTCTTTAGAGGTTCGGTGTCTTGTTATGAGTTGTCTGAGATATTTTTCTGGATATCTTATGAAATGTTTGAGATAGCCAGATATTAATTGTTTTGATAGCTTCTTTGTCTTTACTCATCCAATTCAAAATATATATCTTTGTTTATTATTCTGTCCATTCAAATAATCTTGAGCATTCAGCTATAAAGCCATATCTTAAATGCCTCAAGTTGCCTAATGAATTTTTCAGTAAAGCCACGTATTTACTAGGGGACAAATTGTCCCTCAACATCATCGTTCCCGAGCGAGCGCACGGGGACATTGTACCGCGCGTCAGTACCACGTGATATGTTGACAAGCTAAGACGCATGCGCTACTATGCTATATAATATGATATAAAACAGTGTTCTGTAATATTGTGTCATACTTAGCTACGGAAGACCCGAACATTTGTAATAAATTTTCAAAATCAGTTGTTGTCATTCGAATGAAATTGACAAATGATCCGTCAGACATTCGAAGATCGTATAGAATCCTTCTTTTAATTTTTAGTAAATACTTTCGCACCCACCACCTTTTTCTGCTCTTGCGTTTCGATAAACTCGTTAGAATAAATAGATACGCAGCTAATAGTCATAACCACTTTGGGCGATATTTCCGCGACAAGTGATATGTGAGTCCTGGTGTGTACACATCAAATAACCGCGTTGTTATCCCCAAAACATGAGCGTAGATGTTGATGCGTCATGCCGTGCAGAATGTTGCGCGATTTGTCCCCTAGTGAATACGTGGCTTAATTGTCCATTCTTCGTAGAACAGTACTAATATTGTATCATTCGAATTCAAAGTTTTACACTAAGGTCACGATTGCAGAGTACCATTTTCATATGCAGAGGTATTGCACAGGCTCATTCCAAACAGATGTTTTATGTAATGGAAGAATCCCATATGTAATTTATATTATGTCTTAAGTACACGGTTCATTGAACCTTCTTCAATTTTAATCTTCATTACATGAAACCTTTGAACTATAAGGGTGCATTATTTTTCTAAAATACAATACAGAATTTGTGTTAAATGTGCTGTGTCATTCGTTGTCTACTGTATTCATTAGTTAATTATTGAAAAGCAGACTGATTGACTGTTGCATGCAGATTTTTCTGTCAAATCTCCAAGACTCAAGAGCAAAGATTCATCCCTGTACATGTACCCCGATGATCAAACCTTTAGTCATCGTTTTATTGCTAGAATCTCAATTTACATTGTTAAATGAAATATTAAATTTTCTAAAATATGTATCAGATGTTACATATCGATGACTGATTTTAAAATATTTAATCGAAGTTTTTCTTTTCTGAAAACCGAGCAAACCGTAAGTGTTGAATCTCAAAGAATATATTTATTTTCTTTATTGACATCAATTACTCTTATATATATTTCATATATATATCTTTATACCAAAAATACATTCTTTTAATAGATTTTTAACTCCATATTAGACTTTTTTCTAATTTATTAAAGTAAGCATTTAATATGTTACACAAAATAAGTATAATTATATCTTTAATAAATGTTATGTGTTTTAACCCTGTTTTATGTTGGTCCAGTGAGTATGTTCGGTATAACTTTACATCCAGTGATTTTAAAATAATTTTGCCGTGTATAAAAAATATATCCTTTTAATATACATATATATATATATATATATATATAATATACATATAAACATACATATATATATATATATCAAATCTATCATAATCATATAATAATTAGGTGCTTTTTGAAAAGTATTCCTACAAAATTTGCTCATAAAGTGTTGATTTGTGCCAAGTGACTAAAAAGTATTGTATGTAATTTATTTATATTATTTTCAACATAACGCACTCCCGCTTAAATAATGTCATAACTCAAAAAAATAAATCAATTTTATTGCACAATTAGTTTCACAATACTTCACAATCTTGTCTCAGAAAGTGTCATGTTCATATAGTTCAATTGTTTGTCCCTAGAGGGCACTAGTGTCATTGTAATATTAACCAAAATGATAAACATACCTAACATAGGCAGTGTCACGTAACATAATGTATTTTTTTGAGTGGTGACACTATTTGATTGGGGGTGCAATATTTTCAACATATTCACCAATGTTGCTAAATCGTTATGACAATGGTTACGACCACTTTATCAATTTCTAAGGTGCTCCATTTCAAAATATTTCAATGTATTTACAACAAAAGCAAAATTGTTTCTTTTCTTATTTAATATATTATATGAATATACCTATATATATTTAGATTTTTTATTGAATACGGAGCTCGTACCAAATAATTGACATTATTTTGAAAACATGTATCAAATAATGATTTCAATTGAACTGGATTTGAAACATAAGTAGTGTGATTTAAAGTGTTTTAATGTTAAAGTAAACCAATGTATATATTGTAACTGTTTATAAAACAGGTATTTTGAAAATGTGCTGTATTTAGAATTGACTGTTTAGTGTGCCTTGTGACAAGGTAGCTATGGGAGAATTTCTAATCATGTCGAGACGTTGAAAAGGCAGATTCCTTTCTCTTAAAAAATGTCATCTTTTTAAAATGGTTCAAATATCATAATCATAATTTATCTGTGTGTACCATATATGAATACGCCCTTCCGATGTCAAACACTATCTAATACTATCTCTAGGTTTGTATTATGATTATATCTTTACACATGCGTACCTAATATTGTTAAACCATTAACCTTTCATGAAGCATACGTTGTCACTACATATCTAATCCAATGATAATGATACCAAAATATTGTTAGTATAACTTGAGCATTCATATTATCACTACTTGTATATCTGAATAAATAACCTCAGTAATATACTAATTGTTTTATTTAAATTCCTTTTTAATCTAATTCTGTCCATCATATACTTTTTTCTATTATTTCTATTCTCTTAGATTCCCTACCAAGAAAGGTGTTCAAAAAGATGATAAAAATTCATATTTAGGGCTACTCTTGAAAATCTATTCAAGCAATCAGATTAGGAAAAGAAAAGCATATGTGTGGATGATAAGTATTAATGCCATTTACAGCCAGATGACATTGTAATCTTCTCAAGTGATTAAGACGACCTATAGAACAGAATGCAGAAACTATCATATGGCTGAACAGAATTGAATATAAATATCTCAAAGACTAAAATAATAACAAATTGCTTTGATAATTCAATAGTTATGAATGTTGATAGAAGTTTGAGCATGTCGATGCTTATGTTCAAGTAGCTTGTTGGTCTTGTGGTTAGGATCTCGCCTCGTGATCCAAAGGTCGCGGGTTCGAATCTCACTCCAGACCGGCAAGTTAGCCCTATTTTCATAGCACAAGCATTTAGCTTAATTTGAAAATAGTAAGAATATTGATGTGACACGTATTCCGTGTTCGCATTTCTATTTAAAAAAAAAAACTGCTTAGGACAACAAATTACCATTAGATGAAGAGTATCCAAAGAAAATGATTGCAGGGCAAAGCTGGGTCAAGTATATTCAGATGTCTGAATGTGATTTTCAAAAGTGAGCTTCCACTGCAATGAAAAGTATTCAATCAGTGCATATTTCCGTGCCCGCATATGATTACAATATACAAGGTGTATTAAAAAAATATCCCGTCAAAATAGTCCCCTTCGTAATGCATACAATTTTCTCAGCGGTTCTGCCTTTTTTGGAAAAACTTCTGAAACCTTCAGCTGGGCCATCGTGTTCCACATAATGTTTTCTCTTGATTGAAATTGGATATTTTTCAGTGGCATTATTAAATTTGAGAATAGTAAACATAATACGTAGCCATGCCGGGAGATTAAGAGCCTGACAAACTAGGGGAATCCTGTGTTTGGCCAAGAAAGCCTGAATACGACACGAAGAACTTGTCAATGCCCACGTATCTGGTTATTTGCGTTGCACGGCATCACGAAGACGACAAAAGAACCTCTTGGTAATTTGGGAAGATGGTGACAGATGGTCTCAGTTAAAGAGCTTCATTCAGTTTTCAACGAAAGAGAAAGTGATGGTGTACCGGCGAGGAGGCAGTGCCGGACTGGTACGGAACTCTGAGGTACGGTGAGAGGATTGGTCCCAGGGTCCGAAGCCGACGACCGTAGGCGGGGATCCAGAGTCCGTAGGTGGCGACTAAAGCCGGGAGTACAGCCAGATCATCGAGGCGGAGGGGAATCGAGAGTGGAACTGTTATGTAGCAGCCAGTGAGTAACTCCAGATAGCTAGCGTAGAGAGCCAAGGCGGTATCGATAGCGATGGAGCATCTCGGGTGAGACCTGCAGCGTGACGGACTATCAGGATCCACTCCTCCAACTATATCTTATCTCTCACCATAGCGGGAGTATGGCTTATATAACTGATTGACTCCTTGTGCGTTCCCCTTCCAGCTGTGCATCCATATATTGCTGACGCTGCTCTAGTTTATGACGGAAAAGACGGTATAATGTCTTTGTAGTGAAATCGCTTGTGTGTGTCAGATAGAAACTACACAATGGAAATTTAGATTATACAATACCCCGAGGTGCTGACATTGCACTAATCGGCTGGACACTAGAGCCAGACTTTACACTCTAGGTACCATCGCTGGTAGTATGATAATGTTGCCATTTGTTGCTTCGGCAGCCGATCATTTCCCCTGTAGTACTCTTTGGTAATGACTGTGCCTTGTGGTGCATCACTCCACGGGAGCCAAAGAAAATGGTCAGAATGACCTTTAAATTGCTGCGGACTAGAAATCCTTTTTTTAGCCTCGGGAATTATGTATGTTTCGATTGTAAGAACTGCATCATTGTTTCTGGGTCATACCCATAATTTCACGACTCATAACCAGTGATAGTGGTGTTCTGGAAGTTGAGTTCCCTGTTTCCGTTGTCCAGCATGTTCTTCATCGCTAGCAGCTTCTGCATTTTGCGGAATTTTTCTGTTTTCAAAGCCTCAAAATCCTCAGCCGAATTTGAATGTACCGATTCAATTCTTACCCCTCATTCGCAAGTTCTCGGACTGTGATATAACGATCTTGCATGACCAAAGTCCGCACTTGGTCAACCGTATTATTGTTTTGGCTTGATTACCAGGATTGGGTTCGCCGTCCACTAAAGTGTAGCTATCATTGAAGCGGTTATATCACTCCTTTATCTGTGAGATTCTCATGGCATCATCATCGAAAACCTGTTGGATCTTGCAAATGGTTTCCACTTTAATATCATCGAGCTCTTGGAAAAATTTAATGCAATGTTTCCATAGGTATTCATTCAATGTATTAACATATGCATTCATTGCTATATTTGGATCCAGTTTACTTAAGATTTCTGTCCAGATTTATGTTCTAATTCTCTCTTTTTATCACTTCATAGTCGAAATGCTTGTCACTGTCATTTGTATGGTTTTTGGATTAAGTTTTGTTTTGGTAACCAAAAACGTCATATGAGAGATATATATAAAAACAAAGGCAGCAATATCCAAAAAATTAATGCAGTCATCGAGGATTACTAATACAGAATGTACTGAATTCGAGATTTTATAGGAAATATAGGCTATAAATTTATAGGAAATATGATTTTGGAAGGGATAGATACATAAAATCTAGAATTCAGTACATTTTAAATTAGTTGTACTCGGTAACTGTACTCAAAACATTTTAAAATTTTTTGGATATTGCTACCTTTGATATAGTGGCCCTCATATAGTGATCAGTGCATGCTGAATCGCTGAAATAGCTTCTAGCATGTTCTAATGTTTGTATGTATGTGGAATATAGATAAAAAAGCACCACTATTCATATGGATAATGGCGTCACACATCGTTTACATATATACATTTTACCATTTTTTGAAATCCTAGTGGGTTTATTAATAGCTGAGGCAAGACCATTACATATATGCTCATAAGTTAGTGAATTCAAGCACATCGGATTTACTTTGCTGGTTGAAAATAATATTTATTTTGCTTTAGCACTCTCTTCTATACTGAATTCAGAAACTGTTTTATGTTATTAGTTATACTGGGATAGAAGTCTATAAATAGCAAATCCACTCATATCATTAATTTTCATTTTTATTTGAATGCCCTTCACTTCTAGAATGTTTAGTTCCAAGATACAAACATTTTGGTCATCTTTAATATAGGTAGGTATATAACTCCGTCATTTTGGTTCAGTCTATATTTTATGTAGAGTGAATAGTATCCTTTTATGTCGGTTTTTAAGATATATGTACTGGTATACTTTTTATATTATGAGAAAGTATTCTGGAAGAGGGTGGTATTTGTTTGGTATTTGTATTCCAATATCCTTTATAACTCTGTTATTCATGTTAGAGACATAAACAGCTGTTTGCATTCATTATTTATTCTAACTTATGATTCTGTTTATTATATCGGTGTTTCCAATTTTTATTAAATATTATCCTTGTCTCGTTGTGAATACCTGCAGTATATCTTGATAAGATTTTTATTTTATTGTAGTGTCTAATAGGCATTATAATAATTGCACTTTATTTTCGTTCTTTCATAAAAAAATATTATATTTAATATTTGTGTTGAAAATAATCTTTCATCAAATTAATTAGCTTATTTTGTTTAGTAATTAGTTTGCTTACAAATACTAGAGTAGTTTGTTGGTGTAGTGACCACTCGCCTTGTGATCTGGAGGGGTAGTGGACTCGAGCGAGTTAGTCCTATTTTCATAGCACGAGCATTTAGTTTCATCTGAAAATATGTAGTTAGAATATAGATGTGAATGATTTCTTCTTCTTCTTCGTGTGCCTCGTTGGGTCCCCCCGACTTCGGTGATCATCTGGGAGAAAGTTTCCCTGTTCAGGGCAGTGCGGAACAGCTCTTCCACGCTTCTTATCCCGGTCCATTCTCAGATATTTCGAAGCCAGAATATCGCCTCCTTCCGACCCTCTGCGACCCTCAATCTTCCCTTTCATGATGATCTGAAGAATGGAGTACTTTTCGCCTCTCATTATATAATCAAAGTATGAAATTTTACGGAGCTTTACTGTGTTGAGTAACTGTTTGTTTGTATTTGCTGTATGTAAAACTTCAATATTACTAGTCATGTCAGTCCAGGATATCTTTAACATTTTACGATGTATCCACATTTCGAACGCTTCTGGGCGATTTAGAGTATTCACCTTCAGCGTCCATGCTTCAACACTGTAAAGTAGAACTGACCATACATAGCATTTGGTCAACCTCTGTCTGAGCTTCAAGTTTAAGTCGTCATTACAGAGTAGACTTTTCATCTTATTAAAAGATGCACGGGCTGACTCTTTTCTGCATTTGACCCCCGTATCGGGGTCCAGATTGTCAGTAATAATACTGCCCAAATATTTAAACTGTTTTACTCTCTCAATGTTGACACCCTTTAATTGAAGGCATACATTTGGATGACTCTCTCGGCTAAAAACCATAAACTTGCTCTTGCTAATATTTACGTTTAGACCGTTATGTTCGCCAGTGGAATTAATTTTACTGAGCTGTTGTTGCAGGTCTTCAACATTAAAAAAAAAAAAAAAGCAAAACGGTGTCATCAGAATGATTTCTCGACTAGAAAACAAGAGTGAATTAAAAGACTTTGGAATAATCCTCGACAGAAAATTTATTTTTAAAAAGCACATCGTCCAAATTATTTCCAAAGCCTAAGTATACTGGGATTCAAGCATCGAACCCGCAAACACTTTATTCAAAAATCCTTATTCACTTGGAGTATGCATCTCATGTCTGGAATACACAGCAGATTATTGTTTGCCCAACGTAAATTGGCATGCGGCGAATTTGGAACTAAAACCCGCCCCGCCCGCACCCGGCGGTAACCCCTCGCCCTGTCATTCAGTTCAATTTTTATTATCGAGTACCCTTATTGACGTTTATCAAGAAATCACAGTTACAGTGGCTGGGACATATCTGGCGGATGGCGGTAGATAGACTGTCAAAGCGGGTATTCCAGGCAACACCTGAAGGCAGAAGACGAAGGGGCCGCCTAGGAGGAGCTGGGGGAAAGGGTTGGAGGACTGCTGCAAAGAGAGATTGCAACTAAATTGGGATGACGTGGAGAGCGAAGCCCAAAACAGGAAATGTTGGAACCTTTTATGCAGTGCAATAGGATAAGGGGACCCAATACAGAAGAAGAAGAACAAATTTTTGGTTCTTTCTGAACATCATTATTATATTTCTCGCCGTGTTACGCGAGAAGACTAATTTATAATTGAGACAGAATACATAATCAAAAATCCGTTTTTCTGGAAGTATTGGAATTTGGTTCCATGGGTGAAAGCGAGCGCGTCTCGAGCCGCGCGATGCAGCCACAAGATGGCGCCCGTGCAGCGCGGGAAACGGGACACGGAGGAAGTAAAACCCGCGAAACCTGCTTCGGCGTCAGTTAAAAGTTAAAACAAAACCTCTGAAGGAATATAATTTCAGTCCTGCATTGCGCAGGGAGCTACCTCACCGGTGTCTTATAAATACCGAATTGGACATGTCGCTGAAAACAGGATCTCCCGCGCCTGGCCGTAACTCAAACGTGGTTTTAAGTTTAAATTATTATTAACGGCCGTTGGGGGACGCGCTGAATGATCCGACCATTGGCGGCGCCGCGGGAGTACCTACCTAACCATTTCTTTTATTTACCTTCGGGACCGCACGAAAGTGATATTCCCCATTTTACAATGACTTCACGCGTTCTTAGAATGATACACTTAATTAATATCGAGCATTGAATTTTCATTATTACAAACGATGACGGTTTATCTTAGTTTGGACGATAATAATACGTCAGCCAGAGTATGTAGGCTATCCATACTTCCTGCAGATCCGTGGAAAGGATTTTTACAGTGGTGAATCAATAAAGACATCAGTACCTACCTACTTGCAGTTGTATAATATATATTGCACATGTTTGGTGATTTCACAAGTCAGTTTATCTTAAGATATTTTTGTTTTATAGTTTACAATATACAATTGTAAAAAAGGTAGGTAAATTGCGTATGAAATTGCGTGTGTACGTGACAAAAAAGTGTGTATGAGAGAAAAAGAAATGCAAAAACATGTGGTCGCGACAGTACGATTGAACTTAATCAGCGCATTTCTATTTTTCTGTTACTAGCCGTAAACCCGTGAAAAATCACGGAACATAATAATAATTAATAATGATCCTTGCTTGTATCCTGAGCCGCTCGCTGATTGACGCGTCACACTCGGGCGCCCGGGCCTCATTAGCGGCTAGTCATCGTCAGTGTTGTTATAATTCGGAGAGACAGACATTCGAATGACATCTTTCATTGTATTTTTTTTTGTTAGTTTGTCAATACAACTTTGTTTCTATTTTACTATATATAGATAGATCTGGTTTGTAATTTAGTTATTTTATAATATATTTGTTTATTGTTTCTTTCATACTGTTAATACATTAAAAAAAACGCAGAAAATACATTAAAATGTGAGGCGGTTTCTCTAGAACAGGCCTAGAACGGCGGAATATTTCCTGTAAATAATTTCTGTGAACAAAATTAAAAAAAGTTATACATACTTACTTCCAAATCGAATATTATCTAAATATTTAATAAAAGTACCCACCTGCGTAATCTTAACGTTCTTTTTAGAAAAAAATGTCTTGTTCATAATTAACTGTTGTAACATCAAACTGTTTGTCTTAATAACATAGAAAACGTGATACGTTTTTCAAAGAAAATCTGATTGCTGCTGAAATACGAAAGCACTAAGATATTGCAGTCACGAATACACATATTTACAAAAAATACAATTTTGTAAACAATTTTTTCATTCGATTCGATTCTATTCATTTTATCCTTTCTCTAAAGAATTTTTGAGCCGCTACTGGCATGGAGCATGCAGTATCTACCTCACACAGGTACGTGTACATTTATCTTTCGATCGACGCTGCGATACCTCACCAAAGACTTTTTTGAACTCAATTGAATCTGTTACTGCAAGAAAAATACCAAAATTTTATCTACACGAGAACTATCGGTCAAATAATTGGATCTCTTTCCTTCTCTGAAGAATTTTTGAGCCGCTACTGGCATGGAGCATGCAGTATCTACCTCACACAGGTACGCGTACATTTATCTTTCGATCGACGCTGCGATACCTCACCAAAGACTTTTTTTGGACTCAATTGAATCTGTTACTGCAAGAAAAATACCAAAATTGTATCTACACGAGAACTATCGGCCAAATAATTGGATCTCTTTTCTGCAAATCAAAAAAGGTGTAACACGCTTCTATTTAAAATTAAAATAAAATGTACGAGTACTTGATAATTTTTTTACAAGTTTTAATAAATAATTCCAAAATAAATGGAAGGTACTTGGTAGGTTGAAGAAATTTCATAATCAAAAATGGCTTAGTCACCAAAATTGCATTTATTTCCAAAAAAAATGTATGGCACAATGTAATATTTGGCAAAAAGTATATATACTAAGGTTCGTAAAAATAAACTAGTCATCAAATACCACCAGTAATCAATCGAAAACGTAAAAAAAATATATATCTATGTAAAGAATAGTCAAACTACAAATTGAAAAATTTAGATATAATATGTAGTCTCTTTATCAGAACAGGTTTATTAGATTACCAATTTTTGTTATTGTTAAGTAATCAATTTTTTTTTTTCAAATGATGTTCTTGGTATTTATGTATTTATGTAATAAAATAAATTTATATGTGCATTAAAAATTGAGCTAGATATATGAATAACGCCGTTTTAAAATATTACTATCTTTGACATAAATAATGTTTGAATTATTTAGAAGTACATATTTGTTACTATTTCGTTGTACCTCTTCACATATGTATTAACTTGTGTACATATTATCTCTGAAAATTTGAATTTCGCCATGTTCTCTCCGTATCCCTTGGTCCCTTAGACGTCAAATAAAATACATAGATATGTATTAATTTATACAAAAATATGATCTGGACAATAGATATTTTAATTCTTTTATATTGAACATGGACCAGTTTTTAATACCTCGGCTTCAAACTAACCAACCATCGATATTATTATATATATTATATAAATTTATACTGCTTAGTGGCATTTCCAATCAATGTGGAATCGTTAATAACCTGTACACATCCGTTTTGTTTAAATATTAACGAGACGATTTGTTTTAATTAATTTTTTTAACATCATGTGATTTATACACGTGTTGGTTAATACAAAATAAATTCTTTTTAGCCATTGTGTTATATTGCAACAGATATATTCGACTACGTTTTTTAAACAGGCTGCAGACTTATTACATCTTGTGGTAGAAAAAAATTAATTAATTTTGGAAAACTAACAATAACCTAAATGTTACTACTCCCGAGTTATTAGGTACTCGTATGCACAATGTAATATAATAGTACCCGAGTTACTATTAATAACCATGCAGGACTATATTCCTGCCTTGATTTTATGAGTCGAAAATTTTCAAGCAACCATGACCTAATATCAATAATTATAGAGATATGCGACGTCAAAGTTTGCATTTTTTTTTCAATAATTCCAACTTATTTTTTTTAACACTTTGGACTTTCATTACAGTAACTTATATCGAATATGAAAAATTCATTCCCCTTAATACAAGTCATATAAGTTAAATACTCTAAGTATAGTTCGTAAATTATCGTAAGTAATGACAATTCAACGTTTCGTAAAAAATAAGTCAGAAATATTGGAAAAAAATGCAATTTTTGATATTGAATAACTCCATAACTATTGATAGATATAAGATCATGGCTGCTTGATTTCGACTCATAATCAAGGCAGAAATATAGTCCTGCGAGGTTATTAATGTTTTCCAAATAACCCTGTATACGTTAGGTTTGAAACAAAACCTTTTGGTTAAAACACAAATTTTAAAGAAAACATAAGGGAGGTCTGCAAAATATCACCAGTAGGTACGAAGTGTAAAATAATTGAACGCCCGCATAATGAAATGTGGGCGAGCACGTGTTATTTTATCGTTTCAAAAATCAGCGGTGTTACTCAAGGAATATATTTAAAAGCGTGCTTGGTAATGAAGCCTGATGATTAAAATGAAATGGTTTAGGAAAATATCATAAATGTAAACCACGTGCCCAAAATAGTATACATTTTAATTAAGATAGATAACTGTTTTATCTATGATTTTATAATATAAAAATGTATTTCGTGTTTAGTTCTTGCCTACAACAGTAGTTTTTAAATTTATTTTCAATCATTTGAAACAGAGTTTTATTACAGGAAGAAATATACACCGAAATTATAAACAGTAATTATTAAATTAAAAAAGTTAAGTTTCAATAATATTAAAAAAATAGGTACATGTTGTTAAAAAGAAATGAATTAAAAAATATTTAAATAAAAACAAAATTAGTGGATGGCTGGAGAAGAAGGTATTGAAAAGAAAAGTTAGAATACTTTGGCATTTAATGTTTGAGCTTGAATAATGGAAGGCTATCAGAGAAAATATCTAATAGGTTAGATAAAATAATTTTCCTATAAAAAATTCCATACAACGTTCTTCGTTTGGCGTTTTATTTTTAACATTTTGCAAGAGCCTAAGAGGAATTTAGTATCCATAGGGGTGTTAGGCAAGATGATTCACTTTCCCAAAAAATTTTCACAGCCGTGTTAGAAAATATATTCAGAAATATAGACTGGGAAGACTTCGGAATAAATGTTAATGGACCAAACCTAAATCACCTAAGATTCGCTGATGATATCGTGATATTCGCAGAGAGACCAGACATGCTACAAACTATGTTACAGCAATTAGACAATGAAAGCAGGAAAATAGGTTTGACAATTAACCCAACGAAGACTAAGGTGATGACAAATACAACAAAGGAGAACATAGAAATCGGACAGGAAAGCATCGAATATGTTGAAGAATACGTATACTTAGGACAACTAAGACCAATTTTCAAAAGAAATCGACAGAAGAGTAAACAATACTTGGAAGCGGTACTGGTCGCTAAAAGAAATAGTGAAAAATGATAGAATACTAAGACAAAAAGGACGTCAAATTAAGAGATGGGAAGATGACCTACCAAAAGGAAGGAGAAGAATAGCTCACGACAGAGACGAGTGGAAAAAACTAGGGGAGGCCTATGTCAGAGAGACAATCTGACCAACAAACTGGCTACTTAAATGACATTTACTACGTATTTTTATATATGTATATATATATATTTCAGTGTATCATTTTCTATTTACTTATGTTAAAATTGTTAAAATGGTCAGTGAATAAAGGCTTTATTATTATTATTATTATTATTATTATTAATAGCCTCCGATAATGCAGATTCTAAGTTAAAATATGATAAACTGAGTTAACCCAGCCTTACCTAGCCATACCAAAACCAACGTAATTGACTTTACGATGGAATAAAACACGAAAGCGTCAAGAAATTGTCCTTTTCATCATCGATGAAACGACTATTCAAACACCCGGACCACCCGCGGACGTGGTGGACGCGGAAATTGTGAACCTCGCTTTGGAAACATCAAATTTATGCCTCGGCACGATTGTGGTACCTCTGCGAGTATAAACAATACAACATGTCGCCGTAAGGGAATTCTTTCTCCGTGTAATAAAACATACCAGCTTTACTTTCGTTGGGGAAATCTTCGTGGGGTTTGTATGAAAAGCAATGGTGCGTCCACAGGACCATGTAGGGTAATATCCCAGGGTCTTATATAATATCTTCTTCTTCTTTTTTAACGGCCTCGCGGAATTCGCGAGTCCATGACCGCAGCGCCGTCCATTCCATGACATCGGCATTGTGGTCCAGTTTGCTGGGCATCTGCCTACCTCTTGCAGGTCCTTGATGTCTCTTGATGTCCGCCCACCTAGTGATCCTGTTGGCTTGTATATTAAGGCTTTATTTTAAGAACTTATTTGCTCTTGCTAGTACATCATCCTTGTTTTCACCTTGCTCAGTATATTTGGTGAGGCATACCGTTCCCGAACGTAAAAGGTCTTTAATATCCTACATTTCCGCTTAGGTACTTATTGGGTCGTAAATCTTACTCAAAACTTTATGTTGTATAAAACTTTCTGTGATATACATAGTATATATAAAGGGTGTATCAGAGCTATTTACAATATTTTATAGGTAAATTCCTGTCTAATTGGTCGAAAATGTTTCAGCAGCAATGTCCTAATATTGTTATAATTTATAGTTATGGAGATAAGCGACAACAAAGTTTGATTTTTTTTCAATATTTCTGATTCATCTTTCTTAAAACTAAGAACTATAATAAAAGAAACTCATATTAAAAATACAAAATATACGTCCAATCTCCGGTCTATCGCCGGTTGGTGGATAATTTTATGTTTTTTTATATACAAAATTCATTCACTTCAATACAAGTAATATAAAACCGATTTTTCTAATAATTTTTTCATATTTTTTTATAGTATTAAGGCGAATGTCTTTTTAATATTCGATAAAGTTGCTTTAATTATAGTGGAACATTTTACAGAAGATGAGACAAAAATATATTAAAAAAAAGTTATTTAATGTTGTTGCTCGAATATTTTCGACTCGTAATTTACGGAGAAATCCACTATTGTAGACTAGCTCAACACCCTATTTATAAACCTACGTCATCTTGTAATAATCCAGTGCAGAATGAAAGCCTCCGTATGATGGCTCTATTTCTATCACTAAATAACATTATTTCGGGCGAGTTTAGGAACTGCTTTCACTGATGGAAAAAGCTTTGGCATAAGTGAATTACGTCTGAAAGACACTGTTTTAAAAACGATACATTTAGAAAATGATCTGCCTAATACACAATTCTTAATACAAAACTTATCAATAATTTTGCATAGGTACACCCTCGTAGCATAGTGTACGAAAATGGCGTAGTCAATACTCTGTAATGAGCTATGCTTACATAAATAGAACTTTGTGAAAAAATTGAAATTAATTACAAACGAGGTCTGTTCAAAAAGTATCGCGATTTTTGAATTTCCGCAGGTTACGTATTTTTGATTTTCGATTTTTTTTTGGCGTTACGTTGGTACTCATGTCTCTCACGTATGCCGATAAGTTCGGCCATTTTTAATGTTCAGTTAATTTTTGACAGCTGCTTTGCTTGCACATGTTTTGGCTCGTCTTCGATTTTCCAATATTCCAATCGCAATTATTATATACCGACGGTCCCTATGTAAACCTTCTGTCGAATTTGAAAAAAATCTTTTTCTAGTATTTTTTTATGTACCAATTCTAGTCAATTCTATTTTTCGTTCAATTCGTACCAATTCTAGTCAATTCTATTTCACGTTCAATAATAGCACAGGAGTTAGGATTATCCATAAAAACGGAATAGGAAATAGATTAGATAATTTAGAGGCATTAGAGATAAGAAAAGCCATTAATTTAAATCATAAAATAATTAATAATCAAATAAATTTGTCTTATAGTCCACTCTTAAATATGTTCCCTCTTAATAATAATATTCCCTGTATAATCCCACCCCCTACCCCCACTATTGGCACTCCGTCCTTCCACCTTTCACACTAATATATAAGCGCATAACTTATGTTTAGACAGTTAAGATCCCTGAAGAAGCTACGGTAGTAGCGAAACCCGGTTGGATTTTTAATAAATATAAGTGGTGTATAACAAAGTTATTATTATTTATTTAATTATAACGTATCACCACCAAGTGTTTGCTTCCTTTGAAAATTCTATTTTTCTTTATATTTGCTTTTTTTAAATGAAAACTCAACTTTTTCAACATTGTCGAACATCACAACCGAAAATACAGAGTAAGTCGATATATTCAGATTTTTATATGTCAGATAAATATTTAATTAGCGTTTTTTTTTTCAAAATTTATGTTGACATACAAGTCACGCTTCAATGTACTGACTGCATTCGCTTGGTATATGAGTAGTATAGACACATTATAATGTATTATAGTACATGAGCACTTTCATATACTCAATAGATGCTCATTACCTACAATCACGTAGAATAAAAAAAACGAGAAGGCTTTCCTTCTGCGTTGGTACTTTTTACTCATCCAGTACCAACCAAACGACATCAATCGTATGTCACCAAGTGCATTACGGAGATAGGGGATTCTCTCAGGTAGTTTCAGAGCTGTCTATTTACAAAGCCTTCTTCATTTCTACAGCATGCTGAAAGTAGAGTTTATTAGAGCCATGGTTTTGATGGCCATTTTTGACATCTGTCATCAAAATAATTTTTCAGAATATTTTGAGTTTGTTCAAATCTTTCAGAACAGTGCTGGATTTATGTCACAGAGACATTATTAATCAATTAGTGTATATTATAGATATCTCACAGAGACGAAACTGTATTAATTATGGGAAAGTAGGTATAGAAGTCATGTTGGGTGTCTTTTGGGTGTACACAGGACTTTGAAACCTGTCTTTTTATGGTTGGCTTAAGTGATCACTTTACACAATTGTAACATTCGCCATTTCCACTGTATATTCTATCATGGGTGGAAATGGCGAATGTTACAATTGTGTAAAGTGATCACTTAAGCCAACCATAAAAAGACAGGTCATAAGTCCTGTGTACACCCAAATGACTTCTATACCTACTTTCCCATAATTAATACAGTTTCGTCTCTGTGAGATATCTATAATATACACTAATTGAAAATAATTTTTATTCAAATTTTTGACCTTGTTGTGTCGAATTGTGCAATATTATGTAAGATGCCATAGATTTTTCTGACGGATCAAACATCTTAACAGATCGATCTGAACAGAAAAAGTAATTTACTTATCTTTCGTCTAAACCACCGATTTTTGCGGTATCTACCAATTACCTAAACAATGTTTATTCACATGAATAGGTATATGCGTAAATAAATCTGGACAATCTAGGTTCGTTTTTAGGAATCGTATGTTTTAGGATAAAATAAAACACATCAAAATTGTTTATAAATGTATTTTAAAAATTAGAGAAATTAATTTAATCGAGTTACGCCTGTACGATCAAAATATGTCGCAAACGACCGAAACGCTGGGGGTTTGTAAATCGCAACCCGATGAAAGAACGAGACGGACGTGTCGATCGGGAAGAATAACTCCCGCTCTCCGCGGACGAAGCCACTTGACAACGAGGAGTGAATGACATCTGAAGCGTCCATCGGATGGGAACTGACTTCAAATAAATATGGTTAAAAAATATTACGAAACGGGTAAACGCAGGCAGGTAGCTCCTTGGGCACATCCTTAGCGAGTCCCGCCAGCGCTCGCCCGACGGGATGGCCCGCAGCGGCAGAACCGGGCTTGCGGGTAATTAATCGCCGGGACATGTCCATGTTTTTTGTCTCCAAAGAAAAAATAAATCATGCTGGGAAGCGGAAATTAAGTCATTTAGTCATGCTCGTGTATATTTAATTTAATAATTATCGCGCATTGCTACCTCATTAACTTCATTATGGAGATCATCGCGGTCTATAATTGATTAATTTAATTACGTTTTACTGACTTCGAATCGTTTCATCCGGGAACAGCCAATCAGATATCAGAGTAGGTTGTCCATTTCACACGAGTTATTTATTTCGTTTTGTGCATGAGTAGGTACTTTCATCAACTTTATTTTGTTTAAAAACATAATATAAGAGTTGGACTTTTCATTTAAAAATAATTTTGTAAGGATTTCTTTGAAATTTAAAATATTTTTAAGTTGAACAGAATAAGTTGAGTGAAATTTGTGGAATTCGAATAGAACAAAATAGTATTTTAAAATATATGTATATAATTCAAAATCATTCTGTAATGAAAATGAATGAAATAAAATTACGATAGAAATAAAAAATAAATATTTTTAATTATAGTATTTACAATTGGTCATTATTTTTAAATATACGTTGACTTCAATGTTCTCACTGCACGCGCCTGATTTAAAAGTACTTATGTCTTATTTTTCATAGCACAAAATAATAGCTTAGTAAAACAGTCATAATATTAATATAACATATTCCGTGTACTTTTGAATATAATATTAGGTATACATATTTTGAATAAAAAAAACATTTCCTGATTCACTCCGCTTCCCAAGCGTACAGTTCATTGTATTTCTTTGATCTAATCAAACATCGACTGAATTTTATTGCAAGTCCAATTTTTTTTTTTATGTGAAAATATTAATTTCTGTGCAGTGATACTCTTCACGGTTCTCACGAACCGGTTGATAAAATTTGCGTCGTCTTTCCGAACCGTTTATTGCAAAATATTTATGAAATCATATGCTGTAAAAATTCAAGACTATTTTTTAAAACTCTTTTTATACGTAAAGTGATGAAATGAAAAAACATATTAAAAAAAAAGTAACCCATAAAAACCAAGTTTTTACGATACTCCCTTTCTCATTTTCGAGTTTCGTGTCTACAATTGTATGAAAAAAACCATTAAAAATTTGAAAAATCCAAAATTATACTATAATAATTATTTTTTTAACGAAAATTGACAGATCTTCTTGATCGTCGCCACGAGTCTACTTGCAAAGTTTCAGCTCGATTGGATCACGGGAAAAGGGTTAAAAATTTATCCAAAGATTTTTCGTCAAGCAAGCAGACGCCACGAGTTAATATAAAGGGAGTAATAAAGAAAAGTATTTTTCTTACTTCTGAGAGAAGCAAAAAAGTATATTGCTTCCAAAAAGATAACTTCTGTCATTCTTTTGAAATTCCTATAAAACAGCATTAAAACAGGGGCGTGCAGTGAGTACCTACCTTTCAGCATATATTAAAAAAAATCGAAATAAAAATCTCTTAAAATTCCTGTCACAATTATTATCATATTTTTCAGATTTTAACGTGTCATAATTTTCTGCCAGATAAATATTTAATTTCGATTTTTTTTAGAAATTATATATTTACGTAAAAGTTATGATTCAATATAGGTATGTGCCTACTACTCACTGTACGCGCCTGCGCCTGCAGGTTGTTTGATCAGCGGTAATCGTAATACTTAAGCAAAAAGCATAGATTTTTGCATTTTCCACCAATTAAACAACCTTTTTTCGTAAAAATCGTGTCGGGAATAATAATTTAAAATGTGTCTGGGAAAGAGAAGGGGACAATATATATCGGCGGTTACCAAAATTAGTTATCGAATCGGTTCATAATTTATTGTGAGGATATCACTGGTTTCATGACAAATTTTGGTTGGAAAACTTCCGAAAAACATATTGCTTGTTAAGATTTTTCAATTTTATTTTCAATATATTTTTAATGAATTTAGGCTAAATCCAAGATAATGGTCCCATTGCATATACAACGAAAATGAGTATTTCACAATATTATTGAATGTGCTAATAACAAAATGAAAAGTATTAAATAAGCTATTACACTTTAAAGTTCCGAAAAATGCACTGCATATTTTGACATTTTATAGGCAATAAATGAGGTTAGGTTAGGTTATTAGGTTTGGTTAGGTTAGGTTATTAGGTTTGGTTTGTTTAATATAGATTACGATTATTTTAGTTAGATTAAATTAACAGGACGTTAAATTATATAGTGAAATACTTATTTTCATTGTATGAACAACGGGACCATCATCTTGGATTATTCCTGAATTTATCTTTATACCACACATGTATGTTGAGTTATGCTTGTGTCACTACTTTCAAGACCGCTTTCTTGTCATCGGGGGATCATCTTACCTCACGTCAAATCTAACTCTACCCACGCAGATTTCAAAAAGGTTAAAAATTATAATACAATGAAACGGTGAAGTATTAATATCGAGGTGTTCAAACGAGTTTTATAAATAAATAAATACAAGGAGTACCTACCAACGAAAGCGAATCACTCCACTTTCGGCTCGGTTCGCCGCGGCCAACGAAAGTGATGCAGCGCGTCATTAGCTCACGTCAAAATTTTAAATCCAGATTCATTGTATGTAAAGGGGTTTGCGGCTGCGCCAGACGGCCTATCCCCATTGGCGGCCACCGGCAAGATGGCGGGCGGCGGCGGGCGGCGGGCGGCCGGGAGGGGGCACACACTACGGGAAGCGAGGCAGGTTAGGTACTCCGAGGTGCGGAAACTCAAGTCAGAGATTGTCAGGTGATTCCACAATGGAACGCTGTGATTTTTTTAACAGAATTTTCGGCTATTTCACTTTTTTTTGTATTCATTTAGGGTTATTTGGAAAACGTTGATAACCTCGCAGGACTATACACCTGCTTTGATTGTGAATTGAAAATGTTCAAGCAACCGTGACCTAATAATAAATAATTTTGGAGATATGCGACATCTAATTTTGCCTATTTTCTTAATATATCTGACTTATTTTTTGTAAAACGTTGGACTATCATTACAGTAAATTATATCGAAGATGAAAAATTCATTCCTTTTAATACAAGTAAAATAAAGTAATATAAACCTTCGAGACAATAGGAAAACCATCCAATTGGAATTTCTGCAGGGTTTTTTTTCATTTTATTTATCTTGTATTGAAACGAATGAATTTTTCAAAGTCGATATAAGTTACTATAATGATAATTCAACGTTTTGTAAAAAATAAGTCAGAAATATTGAAAAAAAATGCAAACTTTAATATTGCATAACTCTTTAACTATTGATGTTAGGTCATGGCTGCTTGAACATTTTCAACTCATCAATCGACTTAATCAAGGCAAAAATATAGTCCTGTAAGGTTATTAATGTTTTCCAAATTTTCCTGTATACGCGCTATCATAAAAATCATTTTGACCGCTATCAGAGCCGTTTCTATGATTAGGCAAGACTATGCGGCCGCTAAATTGAGCTAATTAGGAGAAAATAAATTTGAACATCAAATTGTTTTAAAATCATACGGATTTTTTTTTAAACAGATAATTTTACAAGTATTTTTAATACAATTTGAATATATGACAAGTTAATAATTGTAAAAATAAAGATTTCATGCGCCACCTCTGTAAGACAACAGAACTGCTCGTATTTAGAGAGGGAGTCCGCTTATAAAATAATACAATCAATCCAAACTAATACGTTTTAAGTGCAGATGAAATAATTTATTGAAGTAAATAAATTATATGTACGAGTACCTGTAAAATACACATATGAAGTAATAGTGAAATATGCAGTAACAAATAATATATGAAGCAAATAATGAAAAATGAAATATATCTATTAATGGAAGTTAATTGGGAGTTTTTTTAAATTAATTAGGTTTTGCATATTTTTTAATATTACTTAACATGTCTTTGATTTAACTAATGTCACGCCTAATAAACATTTTTTTAGAAAAAACATATGAGTGACCCGAAGGATCTTTGAATATTACATTTTTGTTTACATACATGTATAGACATTTAGATAATAAAAAATAATTTAAAAGATCCGAGTTTATTAAAAAATGGAAAAAGGGAAAAATAGAAAAGTTATTTGTTTTTATGTCTGTGTACCTACTTCTTAGTATATAAGTCATTTCTTTTTTAAGTCTATGAGAATTTAATTGTTTTGTCTGTTGTGGTAAATAGTTATATACTTATAATAGTTTCAGTTTGAAGATGAATCGCGACTGTACTATATTAGCATGTTGATGGGTTCCACGATTTTTAAAGTCTTAGCTGAAACAAAAGCAAAAGACAAGGATTATTTGGATTAAGAATAAAGACAAAAAAAAATTGCGTTAGGAAAGAGACATTTAAAAACGAAATAAACTATCATGAACAGTGCTAAGTTATCTAAAGTTTGGTGTGCATTATTGTTTAATTTTGAATACAAGATCTTTTATTTACCTACATTGCATTAATTATTTTTGTCTGGATGACACTGAGAGAGAGTAATGGTGGTAAAAGGGGAAAAGGGAAGGCGATATTTTTCAATTCTCGTCATGGGCAGCAAAATACCCAGAGAAGGCCCTGGCTGCTATTACTAAACATAGTACATTTCGTCAATTTGACTTGAAGAATAAGTTCTATATAAAATAAATACTGTTAGTTTTGAACTCCTACCCGTCAAAACGACATACATTTACGTGTTATTATGTACCAGCGGCAGAAAATGCACAATTCTCTCATATTTTTTTATGTTCAATTTCTTTTTATAAAATATAGAAGTGAAACACATTACGAAAATACCCAGGACTGAGTAAATTACATAAATTTATTGTAACCTTACCGCAAATCAAACCCCGAACCCTCGATGTGGGAATCCAATATCATGTTCAATGAGTTAAAAGGGTCGTTCGACTACCCTTTTTTCCTAATTTTTTAAATATTTAACTTTATCATGGCCATCTATGGTCGAAAATTTGTTATTCCCATTACATAGTATACACAGCCAGCTAATAAAGGCCACCCCGTAAAGACTTCCCTACAAGTTTCCCATATAAATAGCTTCGTCCCTGTGATTTTTTTTATAATTTATCTTAATTAGTGACTATACCCTTGTGGACAAAACCCAGTAATTATGTCCTTAGAACATGCACATAAAATATTGTTAAAAAATATAAATGTAATGTTTCCCTTAAAACATCTGCCCCGCAAGAAATACCGCGGTAGATACCCCACGGGTACTGGTGGATATGTACCAACCGCATGTCTCGCCAATACTTATTTATAATTCCCCGCATAGCCTGCACTTGAAATAAGGAGTCTCGGTATAAAAAAAAACGAGAATTCTTTTTTCACAATACTGGCAACACAGCGCCGCGGCTCTCCGGCATTGACTTTAGCCATCTTTGGAATAAGATTGTCGGTGGGTAGGTACTTTCGCTTTGGGAGAATCGAGATTCTCCCGGGCGCAATCGTACCAACTTGTATTTTTATATATCTGCTTTATAATCATTAAATATTTGTTTTTCTATCTGCTTTAGAAAAAACGTAACAATATACACCTAGGTTAAAACTGTTTTGATTAGCAATTGTGTAACACAGGATTAAGAATCCAAAGAGAATAAATACAAATAATAATTATTTGCATGTCTTAAATCCGTCAAAAATGATTTTCATAGTTACTGACATATTAATTAATTTCCTTCGGTTTTTCACAAAATTCCAATTAAAATTAAACTCTTACAACAATTAATCTGAATTAAACAATTATTAAATCGCTGGTATATATTAGGTCCTTACATATGAAATTGACGTTTAGTATGGGAGGAACATAAAGCCGATTTTTTTTTATTATAATATATTTATTTAATCAAAGTATGTACCATTGCTGTCTATGCACTTTTGCCATCTCGTAGGTAGTTCATCGATCCCTTTACTAAAAAAACCATTCGGACGGGAATCAATAAAATCTTTGAAGGCGGTTTGGACTGCCCCATCGGAGTTGAATTTTTTCCTTTGCAAGAAGTTATCCAAATTTCGAAAAAAATGTTAATCTGTTGGGGCAAGGTCCGGAGAGTACGGTGGATGTCTTAGACATTCCAATTGAAGCTCCTCGAATTTGGTAGCCGTCTGTTGTGCAG
>JADDOH010015107.1:0-22199 GCA_016648135.1 Agrypnia vestita
ATAATAGTTAATTAGATTTTAATAATATTAAATACGTCTTGAGTGTAAGTAGACTTTAGATAAAGGAGTTATATTTTTTTAGATAATAGACGTTATATTAGATGTTAATAATATTAAATACGTCTTGAGTGTTAGTAGATTTTAGATAAAGGAGTTATATTTTTTTAAATGTTTTATTTAATAAACAGAATCTTAATGGATTATTAATGATTTTGAATAAAAATTATAAAGAGTATTTAATATGGATTATGAATATAAAATAAATTTAAGTTGAGTGATTTGAGAATTACTTTGTGGTGCAACATATTGATTTAAAATATAATTTTTAAAAAAGCTTTGTACTTATACACACAATATTTTAGTTTTTGATTACTAATATATTTTTGAGAGGAGCAGTCCCTGTCGGTTCCAGGTAAGAGAGACTGCTCATCTCGAAACTAGAGTAGAAATAAATAATTCAAATATTGTGTTTGCAGTTTTTAATAAAAAATATAATTGAAATTAAATAAAGGTTTTTTAGTTAAAAAATGTAACACCTCTGAATTGTTTACGGCAAATAAATATCCATTTAAGTCACTTATTTACGGTTAAGTCACCTAACATTATTCAAACGCTCTGGTGTATTTTGTATTCCGTTGATAAATATTCAATATCTTGCTATTGGTGTGATACAGTATCATTTGTTAATTTGAAGCGAAGCGCAAATCAATGAAACGGATTTATCATTTTATTCATTGAGTAACCCAAAAAGTACCCAACCAAGAATTAACTTATTAAAATTATTTAAATAAGTCAACATGCTTGTTATTATAGGACAGTGACAGTTTGATTTGGATAAGTTTGGACTTTGCCACATTTTTCAATAGTTTTTAGCAAATTTGTTGACAAGTGTATGAAAAATTGATTGTGATAAAAAAAAATAGTTATGAATTATAACAAAAAAAAATTAGTAAAAGATAATAACGACTTCCTTATAACCACTTTATATGATTCAATTTTACAGAACACGAGACCAAATTGTGTCAGAAGTAGAAGTATATGGTGAAAAAATCTTAAGGACATTTGAAAGTAAAAAAAGTGAAAGTGAAAGAAAGAAAAGAAAGTGAAAGAAAGAAAGAAAGTAGGTTAAATACGATAATAATTATTGATCATCTGGATCGCGATAAACAGTTTAAAAAAATATAAAACCTTTTGGTGAATACCGAAAAAAAAATTAATTGTGATAAAAAAATAGCTATTACTTTATTATTATTAACAATAAAATATTGTATTAAAAGATAATTAAATGTTTAGTCACATGGGAAGATAATGATAGAAGGTACGTTATAGCTAGTGTAAATAGTGATTGGTGTGCGGAAATTTTGCAATATTAAAAATAAAACAAAATAACTATGATGTCTAGTGAGAGTATTTAACCTATCCACAGTTTGTAATGGGTATTCATAAAAAATACTGCTAAGACTGGCACATAATTAGGTGTGTACAGAAATGCTCAATAAATATAATAAATATACGTATTTACAAGTCTTACCGTTTGGTATAATGATATTAGTTCTGAGAATAATTTCAAATTCATGCTGTCCACGTAAGAAATAAAGAGTTAAAGAGTTAGAAATAAAATGACAGTTTTTTTGATCAGTATTAATATTTTCGGATTGATAAGTTTTAATAGTTTAAATAAAAAAAGTATAGATTTATGCCGAATGGGTAGATTTTTTGGTGAAATACGCAAAAATCTATGCTTTTTTATCTAAAACAACAGGCCAGAAGACGAAAGATACATTGATTTATTTATACGATACGAAGCATTAATTATTATTTTATAACTTTTGACGTGCAGTGAAAAAATAGAGTGTTAGTAAAGTAAGTTAAAATAATATCTTTAAATAAAGAAAAATAACATTGTAAATAAAAATGTATTTCAACCTGAATTTCAATTACTAAATTTGTTACTATAAAACTATCTACATATCGGAATCAACAGAAGGTTTTTCTCAAATTGTAAACAATATCTCCTTTGTAATGGTAAGTGAATTTGGTGGTTTGTTCTTATACTTTCGTAATAGAAAATATTTTTTGAACGCGATGACTGAGAATAGATGAATATTTTAGTCAAGGAAATATTAAATAAGAAATGCTTTATTTTATATATTTCTTAAGTCATATTACATAACTAATGTAACAAAATGGGTATTCATTCGTTGTCAAATTTCACATTATAGTAGTCGTTTTCGTTATTGAATGTTTGTCCTTCATATTGCGTTTACCTACCCTTGTGTGCGGTTATGTTAGGGTAGCGAATGGACCGGGGTAAATCAGTAATTTTACGATGTCGTAGCAACGGAAATTAGCTTCCGTATTTACACAGGAATATTTATGTTAAACGGAGAATACGCACAGTTATTTGAACCAAAACTAGGATAATAATAGTTAGAATATTTTTTTGCATAATTAATAAGAATATCTATATATACTTTGTTTTCGCGATTAATTTTATATAAATTGAATAACCACGAATTGAAATACCAAAATAGTTCGGGGCCAACGGTTCTTTCGTCAGGATACAGGGTATACTAAAAATTAAAAATCAATGAATTGCCAATAAGAAAATAAAAATATACATAATTTTTAATATACTGATGAAGAGACCATCGGCCTTGAAAGATGTTGGTATTTTGAACAAGTCGTCGTGAAAATATAGTATTTTCTTATTAATTATATTAATAATGTCGCCAAAATGTGATTTGTTGTTGTTGTTGAAGTTTTTGTTGAACATGTTGAAGAAAATATTTTTTTGGTTGTATTTGATTAAATTTTTTGAGAACATATAATTGCTTGAGAAGTTTCTTGGTTTATCAGTTTAAGCACTCACCTATTGATAAAGTTAAGCCCGGTTATGGGAGTTATTAAAGATTACAATGCTTCTATGAACTGCATCTGAGGAATTTAATACATCTGACAACAATAACGTTGGCAAGAAGCTGCAATTCCATTGCAACTATCGGTATGACATCACAAATTGATTGTTCAGCATAATAATGTCTGTTTGCATACTGCTATTATTACAAAAATGGTTATTAAGAATCTAAGGTTTTACCGCATTTTTCCAATTCCCCTGATATTACTCCTTCAGATTTTAATATTTTATCTTGTCACTGATCAATTGAACTCTTCGCCTCCAAATCACCTGATGATTTTCAGGCACAGAAATCAAAAAATGCCACGTGGTTGGGAATCAATTGAAAATATTAAAGATTAATAAATTATTGAGATGTTTTATTTATTTTAATAAAATAAATTGAACAACGCTAGAAACTTAAACCAACAATTATATTTTTTTTTACTTACTTACTTATTAACCATCACGCCGTTTCACTATTGGGGTAGGCAGAGTGGATACAACGCAACTATCTTCTGTCCAAAACTATCATCTTCGCGTGCAAACTCGCCGGTTGTTGAGGCTTCTAACAGGACCATCTTTCAGTATCTGGTTAATCTGGTCATGCCACGCCTTCCGCGGTCGCATTTTTTTTCTGGCGCCATCAACACTTGCAATATACATATTTTTACCATTCTTTCCTCATTCATTCGTTTAACTTGCCCAAACCATCTGAACCACCCTTTTTTAATTCTATTAATTGTATAATTGATTAAATAAACTTAGTTTCCACCACTTTTTTATATTGAAAATATCAACATGTTTCAAGGCCATGGCCACTTCGTCAAGATACAATTGTATCCTGACGAAGGGGCCATAGGCTTTGAAAAATGTTGATTTTTTCAAAATAAAAAGTGATGAAAGCTAATTTTATTTGATTAATTATTTTAATAATGTCATCACAAAATTATTTTGATATTTTTGAAGAAGAAACAATTATCTTTTCAATTGATTGAGCGACATTGTATATTGACATTTTAAAAAAATATTGATTATTTTATTTGTATATATCTACTTTTATGTGAGTTTTTCTTCAAAAACATGTTTCAGAAATTACCATTCCATCATCAGGGTACTGTATAACTGTCAAAAAATTCGAATGAATTGTCTTTTGTTCCCTGCTTTTCTAAATCATTTGAAACATTATTTAAAAAAATATTATTACTGAAGTTCTTGATTACTCGCACTTACTGGAATTTTTTTTTTAAAAAAAAAATCATATAAAAGTACATATATACAAATAAAATAATCAATATTTCTTAGAAACTGTTAATTATGCTTAGACCAGCTTTACATCCGTTCTTAATATATTCATTCTCCCCCCCTATATTTTTCTAAGACACCAATAACTGTCATTCACTGTCCGATTATGTGAAATTCTCAGTTAGGATTATTGATATCTGTGCCATTTTAAACATTAATCATTCAGCACCACGGACGTCATAACTAAAAGCGATAAAACTGCTGTGCAGTTTGGCATATGTATAATGTAATAAATATCAAAAAATTAATAAATATATTTAAAAAAAAAATTATGAGCATTGGATGAAATGTATCACTCATTAATGCCGGGCTTTTTCAATCGAAAGTCCCAAATGTAACAAATATCTGATCAAACGAGTAACTAGCAAAAAACCGAATTTTTCGGTGTAAAAAAAACATTCGTATTCAATTGAGAGAGATCTTTTGATCTAAAAAACATTTTTGGCAGGACTATATAATCGTAATTATGTCATTCGTTGTTTCGGTGTAGTATCTCTATACATAATGTATTGCTTTTTTAATTTTGTGTCTTATACATGATTTTTTCTGACTAATGAAAAACATTTGAATATTGCTTAGTCACCCACATCGTGTATATATATATATATTATATATATTATATATATATATATATATATATACCTTTCAGTATGACAACTCAAAGCACTGCTCGCTGAATGACAAACTTCAATCAGTATGCCGATTGAATATTGTGACCTATATGATACACATAAATATCATACAAATAAAACCACTATTTAACGAACAATCAACATTTTCCGAGAAGTACAACGTATACTACAAATCAAAATTGGATCATTATTTACTACTTGCAAAAAGGACTTGGTTATTTTTAATATTTAGTTTGCTTTTAAGAGTTATTTTAATGTATAAATTATCTTACTATATCTAATCTTATGATATTTGTATATTCAATTTCTTAACTCGTTGATCTAAAAAAATGACTTACTTCCAAAGAATGATTAGAAAATTCAGATTAGTTATTGAAAAAATTATAATGCAAATAAAGAATTATAATATAAATTATCTGGAAAACGAATATGATTTTTTTTTTGGTTGCAATTCTAGGATTGGTCTGCAACAAGCACTCGCCCTCTCCACTCCTCTCTGTCATCTGCCAGCCTCTTCATCTCTTGGTATGTGCAACAGCGCATATCTCCGATAATCTGGTCTACGTAGCTTAATCTCGGGCGGCCTCTACGATTTTTGCCTTCAACATTTCCCTCGACGATGGTTTAAAGCAGGCCCGGATGCCTTATATTATGGCCTGATTATATGACATATATGATTAATCATTTAAAAAATACAGTATTAATCTGTATATCGAATGTTTATAGTAATTAAAGGATCTCAAACCCTGAACATTCTGTTGCCGATTCCTCTTTACCAAATTTGCCTAGTAATCCCTAGTAGATTGTCGTATTTTATAGATTTGTAGGTAGATATATATTAATTTTGTAAGCGAGATAACTATCTAAAATGACAAAAGCATCTATATATTTGCAAATAACAAGAGCAGAACCTGCAAGATGCGCAAGCATTTGCAGCGAATCTTATAAAACGGAAAATGTTCACACAATATTTTTAATAATCTTTAAGTTAATAGATAAGTGCATTTTTCTTATGTTACGTAATTTTTCAAAAAACTTCTACAATAATTTAAATAAATTTATTTAAAAAGATAAAATTACCGTAGTAATAGTTTAATGATTCAATGATTTTAATTTTATAATTTGACTTTTTTCTTGAGACATTTTTCCGTTGCAAGCAACCATCTTTTCCGATTAAAAATTAATAATAAGTAAAGAAAAAATTGTTCCGATTCGAAATCCTTACCCACTTGTTATTCCAATTTTAAGCCAAACGAATGAATGCAATGGAACTCGGGAGTATTGGAGAAATCATTTATTCAGTATGAGAGTTTTCTGTAGATGGTATGGAAATGAGATTGATCAGAAATAACTGGAACATGAAATATGGTTAATTTTTGATAGACGAAAAGACATAAGAAAGAACGATAAAAAAAGTTCAATTAAAAATAATAAATAAAACCAAATCATGTGTGAAAGCAATTTCACTGTCTATTTAAAATTATACCTGCACTTAAATTTATAATATTTTTATTACATTCATATTTTATATTAGGTACTTTTCTATTTTTTTTTTTTGAAATCGGTTTGCGAACACGGAAAAAGTGTGCCACATCAATATTCTTACTATTTTTGCATTAAGCTAAACGCTTATGCTATGAAAATAAGACTAGCTTGCTGGTTTGGATTAAGTTTCAAACTCGCAACCTTTGGATCGCGAGGCAAGAGTCCTAACCACAAGACCAAGAAGCTACATTCAATAATGATACATGTCCTGGATTGGCTTTTTATATAATGTGAAATATAAAGTGTTCAAATACCATATCTATCTAAGTACATTAGCTGCATTTACAAAAAATAAAGGATATTAACAACATAAATACGGTAAGGAACTATAAAGAATATGTCAATATGCATTTTACCTTCTTCTTCCTTCTTTTTCTTCAGCCTTCTTCCCTCGACTGCTGGATGTAGGCTTCTTCCATTTTCCTGCACTCATCTCTGTTTCTCCTCCTTCGCATCCTCCGATCTTGCATAGTTCATGCATTTTACCTTCTTTTTCTTCAGCCTTCTTCCCTCGACTGCTGGATGTAGGCTTCTTCCATTTTCCTGCACTCATCTCTGTTTCTCCTCCTTCGCATCCAGGTTCTTCCTGCTTGCTGGACTATGTCATCAAACCACCTTTTGGGAGGTCTTCCGACGCTTTTACTTTTCGCCTCCACTGTAGGATTATGGGTGCCCATTTAGTATCCTCCTGTCGAGCTAAATGTCCAGCCCACTGCCATTTTAACTTCGCAATACGGTCCATAATATAGGAAAATTTTGTTCGGCGTCTTATTTATTCATTTCTGATTTCATCTAGCTTTAATTTGTGTATGCTTTTTGCTGTTGGTGTTACTGTTTTTAGACCATATGTCAATATCGGTAGGATACACGTATCAAACATTTTTCTTTTCAGGCACACTGGGATTTTTTTATTTTCAAATAAGTGTTTAAATTTAATAAATGCTGCCCAGCCCAGATCTATTCTTCTTGGTAGTTCTGCTGTTTGATTTTCTTTTCCCAGCTTTATTTATTTTCCTATTGTCTTTTGTGAATTTGTGTTTGGATGTAGTTAATTCATTTTACCATTATTACTCAATCATGCATGGAAATTAAAAATAAGTATCTTATGATAATACCTACCGCTTGTTCACACCTATATACTTACATGCAATCTATCTAATGACCTTCGCAATAATATGTTCTCTGAACACGAGGTTAGTTATGGGGATTTGCTCACCCATGTATTTTTATCACGCACCTTCAAATATTTTATATGTTAACATTTTAAATAATAATATTTAACATAATAAGGTTCTTCAAAGATTTAAAATTTATATAAGGGTCATTTGACATATTTTATTATTGTAACAGCCTAAATATTAGGCTCGGAAAGGTGGTCTTTCTGGCTTATTCAGCTTTAAAAAAATGATTCCTCAAAGGGAAGCTCAAGCTGTTTTCTTTTATCTGTTATATGGTTTTTGTACTATAATAATTTAGTATTTTTACAGATTCAAAAGATTATTTATTGTGTTATCAAAATCTTTCCAAATTGAAGCATTAATTTTAAACTGTGTTAAAAAATGTCCCACTTTATTTGTATGGCCTTCTCCTATGGCTCGGTGTTTTGGATTACTCGGCTTTAATGCATCATTTTATAAAGTAGAAATTCACGTTGTTGTATGCTCCACCTGTCAAATGGTGGGGATGCTGTGACGATCCCGATTTTTAACGATCAATAGTTTTGTTAATACGAAATTAAAATCATTCTTAATTATTTTTTCATTATAAAAATTCTTACACTAATCTGCGTCCAGTATTGAATAAGTCCTCTTTTTGCACTGCCTTTATTCTATAGCTCCCTGCCTTTTGCGCACTGCTTCCAATTTTGCCCCACAACTTCCTGATGTTATCAGGCCATCGCATCTTAGGACAACCAAAAGGCTAGTATAATGAAGTCTCTCAACACTGTCATAATACAAACTTAATATGCTGCTTGCCGATCCTTTGGGTTTTGCGATATAGTTTTCAAACTCGTCAACTACCCATAACTTACATTGACCGTGATGGAAAATCTAAATATGCATGGCATATGGGTGGCAAATTTTTTTTTTTTACTTTTTTAAGAAGCACAGTAATATAAAAGTGTTGTTAGATGGTCTCAAAATTCTATGTGTGGAATATTATTACATTTCAATAACTTTTTCTGACTCCGAATTGAAATCGATTATTCGATTGTTTTTTTCGAGGGAAGTTCCAATAACGGTTTCAACCAGTAATGTATCAAAATGTCCTAGTTATTGCTGTTTTATGATTTATTTATTTACCTAGTATTTACTGTAACTGTGTTTGTTTTGTTATAGATTATTTTGTAGATATTTTCCATGCGAACTTAAGTATTATTAAGAATGCAATGTTTGGGAGAGTGTTGTTCTGAAAACTGTTGTTTTAAAAACTAGTGTTGTTTTAAAAACTAAATTAAAAATTGTTTTTATACTTTGTTCATTTCACTTTTATCTCGATTTATTGCTTTTATTACTGTTTTCATACTTTGTTTATATCACTTTTCTCTAGATTTATTGCTTTTATTACTGTTTTCATACTTTGTTTAATTCACTTTTCTCTTGATTTATTGCTTTTATTACTGTTTTCATACTTTGTTTATTGCTGTTGTCATACTTTGTTTATTTCACTTTTCTCTTATTTCATTTCTTATATAATTGGTTAGATTAGCGTTTAGATCTGAAATTACATTGATTTATTGAGACGTTCATAATTGAGCTCCAGTAGGATATTTCAAGATGTTTCTTTGATTTATTGTACTGTGAACTTGTGAATACTCTAAATAAATAAATAAATTATTCGATTGATTTTTTCAAGGCAAGTTCCAATAACGGTTTCAACCATTAATATATCGAAATGTCTTAGTTAACTGTGTTTATTTTGCTATCGATTATTCGATTGTTTTTTTCGAGAGAAGTTCCAATAACGGTTTCAACCAGTAAGAGTACCTTGTTGGTCCTATGGTACGAACTCTCGCCTCGTGATCCAAAGGTCGCGGGTTCGAACCTCACTCCAGATCAGCAAGTTAATCCTATTTTCATAGCACAAGCGTTTAGCTTAGTTTTAAAAATGTAATAATATTGATGTTACACGTATTCTGTGTTCACAACTCTATTTTTTTTTCATATTAAATTATAAAAAAAATATATGTAAATGGTTCATTACTCTATTTTACTAAATCAACAAATCTTTGATACAATACGGATATTTTAAACAAACATTTTTTTTATTTTCGATCTAACATTAAATTTAATAACGTATTTCTATGATGCATAAAAAATTATAAAGAAAAAAATGTATGTTTTATCAAAGATTTCTGCGAAACATTATTGAGCTGACTTGGTTCATTCAACATGTGAAACGTCATAAGAATGCTTAAGATTATTATCATATGTTTGTTCTGAGAACATCATCACTGGATTTTGTCCATAGAGGGATGCTTATTAATTTTCAAACTAAGCTTAACGCTTGTGTTATGAAAATAGGACTAACTTGCTGGTCCGGAGTGAGATTCGAACCCGCGAACTTTGGATTAGGAGACGAGAGTCCTAACGAAATTGTAAAATTGATAGTTTTTATAACGCTAATTAAAAAAAAGCAATACATTACTTTTTAATTTCAAAAATTCTAATGATTAAACGTGGCGTAAATTTAATGCAGTCTCGTTAAACACTTCAATAAGCCATGAGGTCCAATTACTGAAGCGAAATACTTGAAAAATAAGAAAATACCACCCAGATTTGAATAAATCACGCAGATTTACTGTGACCTCACCGGAAATCGAATCCAGATCCCTCTGTGTGAGAAACCATTGTCACGCTCACCGAAGACCACTATAAAGAAACCATCTCACGGCAAAAGAAAGTCCAGAATTCGTATACCTGTGATTGCTAAATATTTTTTGCTTTAATAAATTTCTTCTGTAAATCTTTCTGATAAATTCATCTTATTTCACAGAGACGAAACTGTATTTCTTATGGGAAAGTAGGTATAAAAGTCATTTGGGTATGCATAGGACTTATGACCTATCTAATGGTTGGCTTAAGTGATCACTTTACACAATGTAACATCATGGGTGGAAATGGCGAATGTTACATTGTGTAAAGTGATCACTTAAGCCAACCATAAGATAGGTCATAAGTCTTATGTACACCCAAATGACTTCTATACCTACTTTCCCATAAGCAATACAATTTCGTCTCTGTGAGATATCTATAATATATGTTAATTGATTAATAATGTCTCTGTGTCAAAAATCCAGCACTGTTCTGAAAGATTTGAACAAACTCAAAAATATTCATCTTATTTGTTTTAAAAATCACATACCGAACTTTAAAGAGTATTTTTCGAAATATTTTTGGTGGTATACATTTAACCCATCAAATGACCGGAGTAGTTCCCTCTACAAATCGTAGACATACGTTTAAAGTGCAAAGAAACCTCTCCAGTAGATAAATCAGCCCGCGTTTCTAACCGATCTCAGTAAATATTTTAGCCCAGTTTCAGCTTGCTCGAGGTATTTTCCGAGTGTAACACAAGATGTACTACCGGCATATGGAATATACCTTGGCTTCTAAAATATTAAACATCACGAAAACTCGAAAAATTTGAATAAAATAAAATTAATGTTTTTTTAACACTAGAATACCCTCGCATAAAATTACACCTGCAAAAAAAATACAGGTTTTTTCATTGTTTTGGGTATTTTTTTCAATAGAAAAGATTCTATGCATAAAACATACTTAAATACAAAAAACAATAAAAAGTTGTGAAATAGAGAAAAATAAAATCTAACCTCAAATTCTAGAAACAAAGTTAAAAAAAGTATTTTTGGATTTATGAGAGACCAATCAACTGTTAAACTCAAATAACAGAAAAAATCTTAGAAATTATTTGTTTTTTTAACATTGGGTACATATAACATAAATTTTTTTTAACAAAGTTTTTTCTTAGAATCGTCCAGAAATACAAAAACCTGTACTAATTTTTAAAATTACGTAGCATTTCTTTTCAATAATTTTCTTATTTAAACTTAATTTTTACCAAGAATTAATATATTTAATAATAAATATAAAAAAATCAATTTGATAATTCCCTCATAAGGCAAAACGCGCCTCATAAAAATTAAAAACGTAGAACTAAAAATGAATGTTTTTATTTCCATATGTGCACATTTCTTATGATGATCAAAACTTCGTAAACGGCATTGTAAGCGAAAACCCACCATTTATCCTCAAAGTAGTGGAAATCAAACGATTTGTATAATGATAAGCGAAAAAATTAATAAATACTCGATATAACATTTAGTTCATAAAGTATATTCCTTAAAAAAAATCTCCTGTAAAATTTTGTTTTTGTCGGTTACGATCTTTTGGCGATAATGGGACGATATATGCATGGTTAATAAGTGTGTGTAGACTCGGGAGCTGATGATGATGATGGTGGTAGAGGCTTCTTGAAGGACCGGACGTAGTGGCTGCGTAGCCCAGCACTTTCGTTCTGTTGTCCGTAATCAGTTACTCGGTACACGAGTAGAGGTGACGTCACCGTCTAGATTCTGATGTGCAGAGGGATGTTGTTGTGATGTTGGCGGAGGTGATTACTCGACGTAAATACCGACCTCCACCGGCAGCAAGACGTTGGTCGGTATTACTCTGTGAGCTACTGTATAACTGATCTTCCGCTGTGGCGGGAGCGTGCCTTATATACATGGTGTGTTCCCCTTCCAGACGTGTATTGCTGATGCTGCATGATCGGACTTCTCTCGATCAGCATAAATGAAGGTGATCGTCCGTCAGACAAAATACGGTGCAATCTCCCTTGAAGCGAAATTGCTAATGTGGGTCAGCTAGAATTGCACGCTGGGCGTTTATATGAAGCAACGTCATAGAGGTGACAACGTCTGCTAACTTTGCGTCTTCGGCTCGTGCATGTCTTGCGCCATCTACTGCTGACGCCGCGGTACCTACCTCGAATGTTGGTCAATGGTTCTGTGTAACACTCCAGAGGATCAATCGCCGAGGAGTGCCGATGTTGCGATGACGGCCCTGTGGTGCCATCGGGGCATTGCCCCCACAGTTATATGAACTTATTATTATATCTTAGATATTTTCAAAGATGAAAATGTCTAAGATGAATTATTACAAGTTCCCAGGCAGAAGAGGAATGAAAGTAGATTGAATGCAGTGGAGATGAGGTCCCTTAGATGTATGTGTGGAAAATCCATGTATGATAGAGTAAAGAATGAAGATATTAGGAATGAATGTAAAGCTGATCGTAGCATAATACATAGAATAAAAATAGGGTCGCTCAGGTGGTTTGGGCATGTTGAGCGAATGAATGAGGAAAGAATGGTAAGAAAGATATATAATGCAAGTGTTGACGGCGCCAGAAAGAGAGGGCGACCACGGAAGACGTGGCATGACCAGATTAACCAGATACTGGAAGATGGTCCAATTAGAAGCCTGAACAACCGTCGAGTGTGCATGCGAAGATGTATGAATGTAGACGAAGCGAAAGTTGTATGTCAGGACAGAAGAGTATGGCGCTCTATCCTCTCTGCATACCCCCACGGGGAAACGGCGTGATAGTAAGTTAGTTAGTTAGTAATATTTTATATTATTCACACCACTACGAATCCGTAACAATATTTTTTGTGAAGAAATTGAATAATTTGAATTGTTTTGTGATATTAAAAAATATATCAATTCAAGAAGACAAAATAGGTAAAAATGTCTCAAATTTGTCGATAACTAAAAAACTAAAATGGTTAACATGAACAATGGTAACGCTAACCCCGGCCAGGAAAAGATTCAGATTTGTAATCAATTATTTATTCATTATCTTTATTTGAAAATTTATTTTAGTGATATATTTTATTTATTTTGTGATATATTTTAATTTTAAATATATTTTTACTGCGGTTTACTTACATATTCCTACCAAATTAATGGCTGTGGGAGCAGCTAAGGAGTAGTAAGGGAGCAACAGCGTCTTAAATTCTAGTCCTGATGCATAATTTATGCATCATTTTCAACGTGAGAAAGCTCTAACAATTTAAGTGTACTTATAAAGTTTGGATTTTTATATTTTCATAGATCTTGAAAAAATTTAAGAGGATTAATTTTAAATAATAATAATTATAAGTTCCTTAAAAACAAATAATTATCACTTCTTCAAAAAGGGCAAAATGGTTTTGTGGTGACATTATTAATAAAATTAATTATTATTAATATTGTTTTCATCACTTATTTGTTGAAAATATCAACATGTCTCTGGACCAATGCTCCCTTCGTCAGAGTATACTCACAAATTAAAAATCAAGAATCCAAGTATATACAATAGCAAAACAAAAATATTATATGGGAATCGAATAAATGATTAAACACTCACATGAAAAAAAAATTAAAAGATAAATATTTGTAAAAAAGATGTTTATTAATTTTATTCAATTTTATTTTCATATTTATTTCAAAATGTATAAATTATCCAACTAAATACCTACTTCTCAATTTGAGAACTCAAGTTACCAAAAAATTACAATAAAAAACACCAACTAAATTTCACTTAAATGAAGGAGCAGTTTACTTTGATAAAAGCAGACTTGGAAATTTAAAATGTTAATATTCAAGAAAACATATAGCTATTACTTGTTTCTAGATTTTATTGACCTCGTAAGTAGAAATTTTATGGGCTATACTGTCATGCATCTCTAATTTCTCTGGAAAACGTTTCGGATTTATCATCAAGGTTGATACCGTAGATGGGAAGCACCCGTGTTAAGTATTTTTTGTAATATGTACAAAAACAGGGTGAGTTGGTGTTGATGTTGCATATTGTCACGTTTCGTGGGAGGTAAATTAAAGCAGCTATTCTTTAATCTATATTATTTCGCACTTCACACCGAACGAACAATCAAAACACGACAACTGTGCGGCGGTCTAGATCCGCGTTTTATACCCAAATGCTGGTATAATCAAACTTTCTAGATTATTCTAGTGTTCAGTAAAAGCTTCTCGTCGCTTCTCAGTTGTTCCATGAATGTTATAGATTACTCTAGATTACTTTAGGCCGTTCTCGATCCTCCTATAGTGTTGTGACACATTACAAGGGATTTTGTACGTAAGCTTTTTTGCCATTTTGTTACAATATGTTATGTTAAGTTTGTTAGCTTTCAAAATCGTGTCGAAAGCAAGAAGTGTCGCGAAAACGTATTTCATGGTTGTACCGTGGCGTTGCATTATGTGTAATGTGTACGTTCCAGTTAACTATGTGTGAGAAAACTTCGAATTTTATTCTGAAAGATCAGAGATAAACGACAGATAATGACAAAAACTTCCCACAAAACATAATAATATCCAGCTTCATTTGATCAAAAGTTGGCAAGGCAACATATCTGACGTGCTTTCGATATTCAATGTAAAATTTTCTTATTGGTACATTTCAAATTTCGCCGTGAAAATTAGTAATTACCGAGTTTAATTCAACAGATGTTTTATTGAAAGACGCTGTCAAAATCTTGATTCATTAACTTCCGGGTCTCAACCAAAGTAGATGAATGGTGGCCATGAAAAGAAATCATTTCATCGATTAGTTAAACCAATATTTAAAAGAATTCTCCCTAAACGTACTCTCCTTTAGTACCTATTTGAAAACAATTTTTTTTGTAGGGCTAGCATTGGTTTTCTACGAGTTCATAAATAATAATTTTAAAAATATGTAAATATTCGATTAAAAATCTTTTATAATTGAAAATTAATGAGTATTAATTATATTTCAGTTTTTTAATAAATTAACAGTTTTATTTTTGGTAAGATTTAAAAAATAATAGATTAAACAGAAAAAAAACGATGAGCCAGCTATTGCTAATCTAGATGGAATAGGATATAATATAAATAGGATTGAAAAATAATTGAATTTATATTAACTTTGTTATAGTAACTACTTAAATATACTTGATTTTATCAAGATAATGAAGATTCTTATATGTTATGTATTCTTATATTAATATATGTACATAAACTATAATTCTTCTCTGGGTGATCTTATATCAATCAAATAGTAGCAATTTGAATAAATATTTCTAACGATTTCAAATTTTTTAATTTAAGACAATATTTTAAAACCATTAACTGCAATAGATAAATGAATTTTTTTATCAAAAGTGTGATCATTTTCCTCTAAATGATTCAAAAACTTTGAAAATCCAATATCTCAAACGCTCTTTGACTCCGATGTTAAAATTTAGAAATTTAATAAATAATAAATTTGTTTACAATGAATAACCGCAGGGTATTTGAACTAGATATTAAAAAATAAAACAGAAAAATATCATACACGTGAAAGTAATAAATCTTGACAAAGTTACATTATTAAATTTTGAAGAATGTTTGTTAAATTTTGATGTGGATGAAAAAGCTCTCAACTGCTGAAAGAGAAATTGCACAAATTCATTTCCTTTGTACGAGCGCCAGGTAAAACTTCTCGCAGAAAAGTTGGGAGAGCATTCTTTACGTCAGATACTCCATGAACTTCCACATCGTATATAGCAATGATAGTCCGGCTCTACACGGCCAATGCCTTCTGGAGAAACTCAGCCACGCGGTTGGATTTATGGATTTAATTTTTCATCGGAAACATTGGGAAAGTGTTTGAAAGAAAAAAATGGAGGGAGCCAAGAAAATAGATTTCCCTGCCGACGCGACGCCCAAATAATGGGCTCTTGTCGGCGATAAAACACATATTTGGAAAGGTGAGAATATCCGTGGTTTTGTTTGGTCACTCAATTAATGCAGTGTCTAGATTTACTTGATACGATATTGAATTTTTCCCAACTAAATTAACAATTAAAATGGTAGTATTTTTCCTGTCAGAAAAAAATTTTCATTCAAATTTTTTTTTAAATATTTATTAAAGACGCTAACATGATAAAAGGTGCATTATACTCTAATAATAAAACATTATAAATGAAGACTATGCCCATTATCTCAATTACAAGTTATTAGTGTATTAAGTATTAGTGTCTTTGGCACGCTCTAGTAACAAGTATTTTTGCATTTAAGTATATTTTACATGTACATTTATGTGTATTGTATATTTAGTGTTTAAATGTAGTGCGATTAGTATGAAAGTTCGAGTATGTTTTGCATTAAGATTGTAAAGCTCATTTATGATAAGTAATCATAGCTATGGCACATGAAAAAAAATTAAAACCACGCGTATATTTAATATACTTGAGAGTAAAAAATATTTTTTTCGTCCGAAAAATTAATTTTTACTTTTTAGTACTTTCAAACAAATGGTTTTTTTAAAATTGTTCATATAATATAATTTTCTGATTTTTAGATTAAATATTACCCAGCGTAAAAAAATCACTTCGGTAGGAGACTATCGCCATCTTTTGATGAGCTCATTAACAAATTTCACATATAAAACTTTCATTAATAAACTATGATGGATTAATTAATTAATTATTAGTAAATCTGTCCAAAATGATAGTTCGATTGGAAATTGATAAGTGGGTGGAATAATTATTAATTTTTACACATTTTTTTGCATAGGGCTCATTGTAAAGATGTTATTTTATGTTTTTGAAAAGTTGCAAAATGCATCCATACAACTATGATCTTTCCAACAGTTTTTGTGTGTTTTAACGGTGATGGCTATGAGAAAAAAATATAATTTTTAAAAAACTCTATCAAGCTTGGACGTTTTTAAAACATTAATATATCGCACTGAGCTCTCTAAACCCTTACATAACTCAGTTTTACAATTTTGTGGGTTGGATGCTTTCTACATAACTACGTCCAAATAACCTACCTGAGATACAGATTAAACGAAAATTAAAATTTAATATCGTATCGTCGAATCTGCAAATTTCGATTTTCGTTTCACTTTGTAAAACCATCCAATTTACTCAATTATTTCGAATAATGTTAAAAAAAGATTAATTTTCCATTAATATTTGCTCTTTTAAAACGAGTTTACAAGTTTAGAATAAATTGGATGGTTTAAAATAGAATTTTGGCATATTTGACAGTATGCGTAAGGACCGTCGATATTTATTTACATAGCTATGGTATATTTCTATAGGTTTTACGAGTATAAATATCAAGTGCGTACGTACTAATTTTTTTTCTGTTTTCTCATAGTAATTTTTTTTGATAAAATTTCATTGATAATTATAAGGTTACGTTTTATTTATTTTATGCGTTCAATATTTTAACTAATTGTTTGATTTGTCATCAAAAAAAAAATGTGCTGTATTATCATTAAAAGACAATTTAGATATAATCAATGCTATGATAATATTTGATTAATAATCTGACATTTTTAATGTAATAAATATGATGTTTGAACGTCAACGATCTCAGGTATTAAAAAACAAAGCGAAAAACAAATAATAATTATTCATACTTTATAATATTCAAACATATTTTAAAAGGTGTATTGAAAGATTACTCGTATTTGCAAATTGGACTTAAATAATTGATTTGCATTTGTTATGATTGTTGGTTGAGTAAGATAACTAACCGTTATGTAACATTTTTATTATATTATGACTTTCTAAGTTTGTGTTATTGCTTTTCACTCTATATTATTACTTTTATATTTTGAATTTTTATTATATTATGTTTTCCTTATGCTTTTGCGTTGTTATATACTTGATTTTTACTATTTACTTTTTATTATATTTATATTTTTATATTTGCATTTGTATTTTCAGTATTTGATTTCCACTTTATGTCATTATTATTTTTTTCTTTAAGGTATCCATTATATAAATGTACACTTTAGGTATTTATTTATAAAAGCCCTGTAGGGCGTTAATAAATAAATAAATGTACATGTCTTTCACTGATTTCAATTTTGATCCCCAATAAGTCCGGATAATCGTGGTTCTACTGCATATGTATTCATTATAAATATATAATAATACGGAAATTTTTTGATAAAAAGTGTTTTGCCTACATGAATTTAAATATCTAAAAATAAACACATTTAAAACCGTCTAATTAGAATGTTCATTAGGAGTAAACTATTTAGGGTCTAAAGTATTAATTCAAAGGGTAATCAATTAACCTGCGGATGTACGCTGCTTAATTATTTGGAGAACGAGATGACCAGAGATGCTGTGTGTTTTGCCGTATGTGGCGAGGCACGTTATGTACGGCACCGGCGCTTCAGAGGGAACACTTCCGTTATCTGGCGGTCAGTTAGAGTCATTAGAAGCATATTGTACGGTAGGGTCGTTCTGTACTGGATCCAGGGGCGTATGTTGAGGGGTTGATTAAGTAAAAATTTATTTTAAAAACAAAATTTAAAAAAAATAAAGACGCGAATACGAAATGCGTGACGCATCAATATTCTTACACTTTTTAAAATAAGAAAAACTTGTGCTACGAAAATAGAACTGTTCAAAATCAAATTTATTAATCAATTAGAAAATACAAACAGACAAATCAAATCAACGAAAAAATATTTGACTGCTACCGGTATTCAAACCAAGGATCTCCTCCTAACATATCGACCTTATATGTAAATCTCTTATTATTAATTGATTAATACATATTATCCATTATTAGCAATCCACTTTTTGGTAATGCGATAGTCACAAATTACTTTTGTGTATCTGCTGCCAGAAGACGCCAGAATTAAATGTTCAATTCATTTAAATTGTGGAAAAATTTGATTGTATTAAGGCGGTATAGTGTAATCGGTTAACGCACCTGCCCCGGATAGAAGGAGATCCGTGGTTCGAATCCCAGTAGTGGCCAAATATTTTTTCGTTGATTTAATTTGTCTGTATGTCTTTTCTAATTGATTAATAAATTTGGTTTTAAAAATTTAACAGAACTTTTTTCTGAAATTGCAACATGACAATGAAAATGTGTTCTTTAATATAAAATAAATCTACGTTACTGGTGTCCTGGAGTTCATATCTAGTTCAATTAATTAGATTTGATGATAAATAATTCTACGTACAAGGATAAATACTTATGTTAACGCGCTTGAAGTTATACTAATTTGGCAAACAAAAATAGTAACTAGGAGAATGTATTAAAAATTTTGGATTACGTAGTACGCGATATATGCGTAAGATATGAAACGCACTAAAAAATAATATATATTATATTATGCAAGAATGGTATAATACGTGTGTCTAAGACATGTAACGCGTTCTCTCAGAAAAAAAATTTTCGGCAGGGATGGCATGTTACGTGTGTCTCAGACATGCAACGTGTTTTTTCATAAAAATATATTCTTTAGTAAAACGTAATAAGTTTGAGCATATTTAACGAATGAATGAGGAAAGATTTAAAAGAAAATTAAAAAGAGATAACCAAGCACAGGACAATATGTAACTGAATGAAGCGGTAAAAACTAGACTGTCTTCTAAAGGAGAAATAAAAAAATCACTTTGTAATATGATGTTCATACATTTATAACAACATCCGCAGTAAGCGCGGTAAAAAAGATTTTTCACGTCAAAAAAATTGTGTTATATTTTGGAAGACGTTTGCATTGTTTTATTTAATGTTTGATGTTAATAAAGAGTTAAGGTTGTTATTGCGGTCGTTAGACATATTTAATTGTAATTTCGGATATTACCGAGAAGCGAATCTCGACGTTTCGTTGGATACTTATCCAACGTCATCAGGAGGACGACCTTTACTCGCGGAGGTGGAGGTCGGACTGATTAAAGGTGCTGCTTTCTAGGGCTTAAATTGTATGCACTTTGTTGTGGAGTGTTCTCTTCTTCTACAATAGAGGTCGCCAGTATGCAATATGTACTAGTTACATCGGCGGATTTTACTACCTCTATTATAGAAGAAGAGAACACTCCACAACAAAGTGCATACAATTTACGCCCTAGAAAGCAGCACCTTTAATCAGTCCGACCTCCACCTCCGCGAGTAAAGGTCGTCCTCCTGATGACGTTGGATAAGTATCCAACGAAACGTCGAGATTCGCTTCTCGATAATACTTACGGGGCTTATAAAATATCCGAAATTACAGTTAAATAAAGTTTGATGTTTAATTAATGGATACCAAACTAATTTTTAATAAAGTGAGATATCTTCCAACAAGACCGCAATATGTCATGATCGATCTGTGTAAGACGGTACACCGGATGGAGAATCTTGTTCCGGGCTAATATCTCCGGAACGGAAATTGGTAAATCAGCTTTGGCAGCTTCAAACGCTCACGGCATCTCTCTCACACATTGATCATATGTATATCTCACATGTTTGATGAAATCTCGCATGAAATACATACAGAATACAGTATCTCAAATGCAATTTGTCCGCTGACATGTTAATTGTTTAACACACCACAAGTGGACCGAATGATGGGGTCTAATTTTGAATTATTGTCGCTGTATATGTAATAAAGCCAATGTGCCGTTAGTACATTCTGAGATGAACGAATCAATTTGTCAATTTTTCTGTATATAATGGAGATATACTCAAAAAAACATTCCGTTCATCTGGAAAGTCTGCCTAGTAATTATTTTTATAAATCTAGTATGTGCAATTATTTTTTAAATCAGTTTCATTCGTTTATCTCAGAATTTACTAAAACAGCACATAGAATTAATTATATAGGACGTTATATTAGATACGTAGATAAAATTTAAAAAAACTGTGGCGGATCGACCCAAAAGTGCAGGAAGGCGACATCTATGCGGCACCGGTCGCGACAAGGGAAGACCGGCGCGCGCACGTTCTGGAGAAACGGTGCGCCAACAGAGGCACGACAGGCCAGGTCCGGCTAGAGGTTGGTGCGCGAACAACTACCACTTTTTCTACTGCCATGGTCCAGGCCGCAGCTTCAGGAACTTCCGCTAGTTTGGATTCACAAATTTCACCCTCAACGCTACAGAAAAATAATTTAAATGAATATCACTTTTTTGCAAGCGATCTATGGAACTAGCGCTGGTAATTCGCAACAGCGCTAACAGCGCAGTCACACATTTAAATATGGTGTTCATACTTACGAGAATTCCAGCAACGAAAGGGGTATAATTAGTAAGTAAAACCCGTACTATGTAAACACAATGTACTGAAAAAAGTTACAATGAAAGTTGAAATGTTGCAGAAGGTAAGTTTAGTATGGTATTGTACGCGGGAGTTTTATAGGTAGCAAAACGACACGCCCAAATTGAAGTGCATTCAAATTAGCGAAAGTTCCTAAAGCTGCGGCCTGGACCATGGCATTAGAAAGAGTGGTAGTTGTTCGCGCACCAACGTCAAGCTGGTCCTGGCCTGTCGTGCCTCTATTGACGCGTCGTATCTCCAAAACGTGCGCGTGCCTGTCGTCACTTGTCGCGACCGGTGCCGCATAGATGTCGCCTTTCTGCAATTTCGGTTCGATCCGCCAGAGATTTTTTAATTTTATCTACGTATGTAATATAAAGTCACTGTGTATGTAATTAATTCTATGTGCCGTTTTAGTAAATTCTGAGATAAACGAATGAAACTGTTTTAAAAAATAATTGCACAGACTAGATTTATAAAAATAATTACTAGGCATACTTTCCAAATGAACGGCAATGTTTTTTTTAGTATATCTCTATTATGTATATGACAAATTGATTTGTTCATCTCAGAATGTACTAAATGGTACTTTGGCTTTATTATATATACAGCGACGATAATTCAAAATTAGCGTACAAAACCCCGTCACTCGGTCCACTCGTGATGTGATAAACAATTAACATGTCAGCGGACAAATTTCATTTGACACACTGTATTTTGTATGCCTAAAAATGATTTTAC